>JASANG010002313.1:0-85113 GCA_030248215.1 Enoplolaimus lenunculus
CCCACGTGAACGTCACAGTAACAAACACGACTACCACGACCAAACCGTCGACGCTGACAATAACAATGGAAACACAACAAAAACAACATCGCCAACAACGACGAAATACAACTAAACAACAATAACAACAGCCGAAGCGACAATAACAAAAAGAATGGTGACCGCAACAATAACGGTACCAAAAACGGCGAAGCAATAACAAGAGCGTAAATGGCAGCAATAACCACGGCAAACACGACAACCGCGACGACCACGACCGCACCGACGGAAACCACGACACAACAACAACAACAACAACAACAAGAAGACAAGTAACACCAGCAGCAACACTAACAACTAAGACAACGACAATAGTACTCATGACAACGGCGACAACTGTGACATACAGCAACCAAAACAATCACGACAACGACGGCTCTGACAGTAACCACGACAGAACCGCAACAAGAGCAACACCAGTGGCAAGAACGTCAGCAATGAAGGCAGGGACAATAGTGCCCACGACAACGGCGGCAACAGCAGCGCACAGCAATGAAAATAGCTACGAAGACAAAACCGACCGACAGAACAATGGCAACATCGCAACGACGCTGAAGCAACAGTAACAACAACAATAATATCGGTAACGACCACGGCATTAAAAATGGCGAAGTAATAACAAGAGTGACAATGACAGCAACGACGATAACGACAGAACCAGCTATAACGGCAAACGCAACAACCGCGACAACGACATAACGACCGCAGCGACAACAATGACGGCACAACTGCAACAAGAAGATCAGCAACAACAACGACCACAACAACGGCAATACGACGAGAACGCCACCAATTACGACAATAATGGCGTCAATATCTACGACCACAATAAGTGACAACGTCAATAAAATGATAACAAGTGCAACAGCAATGCTACCAACGTCAACGGCGATAACACCGACGCACAGCAACAAAAAAAACTACAACACCGTCGACACTGACGACAACAAAGACGGCAACAACGAAATATAACTACACAACGATAACAACAGAAGTGACAATAACAACAGCGACGACCTCGACAACGACCGCACCGATGACAACCACAACCACAACAAAGACCTGCAACACTAGCAGCTACAACGTCAATAATTAAGCAACGGCAATGGTACCAACTACAACGGCGACAACAGCGACACACCAACATCGTAGTTGTAGTGATCATTCTTGTGGCTGTTATTGTCACGTAGGCCCATGTAAACCTCGCTGCCGTCCCAAAATCCCACCATCCCCTCATAAGAATTTGATGTGTGGTCAAAGGTGGGATTTTGGGATGTGGTCGATGGTTGGATTTCGGGATATGGTCGAAGGTGGGATTTTGGGATTTCAGGTTATGGTCGAACGTGGAATTTTTGAATTTTAGGATATCGTTGAAGGTGGGATTTTTGGATTTCGGGTTATGGTCGAAGGTGGGATTTTGGGATTCGGGATATGGTCAAAGGTGAGATATTGGGATACGGTCGAAGGTGGAATTTTAGGACTTCGGGATATGGTCGAAGGTGGGATTTTGGGATTTCGGGATATGGTCGAAGGTGGGATTTCGAGATATTGTTGATGATGGGATTTTGGGATTTCGGGTATGGACGACGGTGGGATTTTAGGATTTTGTAATTTGGTGATATGGTAGAAGGATGGATTTTGGGATATAGTAGAAGGCGAAATGCTCTTAAACCTAAGCCTGAACCTAAGCCTAGACCTGTACTCAAGGCTTACCCTAAGCCCAAACTTAAGTCAAAGCCCAAGGCTATCCGCAAGCCTAAGCCTAGTCCTAAGCCTAGGAATTAGCCCAAGGGTTATTTTGCGATTTAATTAACGTGAACCCCGCAATGGGCCTAAGTCTAAGCCTAAGATTTAGCCCAAGTGTTATTAAAGATCTAATCTTTGTTTGGTAAAAACCTATTCATAAAGCCTCGGTTAAGCCTAAGCCAATGGTCTCTGTGGTCTAATCTACGCTTAAACAAAGCCTGCTCCTAAAGCCTAAGTGTAAACTTAAGCGAAAGCCTAAGCCTAAGCATATTGCTAAGCCTAAACAAAAAAGTCTAAAGCTTAAACTGATTCTATTATAGCCCCTCCGGAAAATGATCTGGCCCTGTTCTATACATAGGACCCTAAGACTTAGTTCGTAACGGTCATTTATGATTTAACCTACGTTTAAACCACTTCCTAGAGCCTCAGCGTCATAAAACTATGCCTAAGCCTAGGCCTAAGCCTGAGCCATAGACTAAGTCAAAGCCTACGCCTAAGGCTAAGGCACATCTAAAATGTATATTTAAGCTTTACACCAGACGTTACGGATAAACACCTAAATACCTAAGCCTAAGACGGAGCGTTGCATATTCCTAATCCTAAATCTTGAGCCAAAGAATTGCATAATCCTAAATCTAAGTCTAATCCTAACCCTACGGAATTGCTTTCGATGAATTTTATTGAAATCGCAAAATCCCAACATCCCAAAATCCCACCACAAACAAAAAGTATAATTTTTTACTTGGGACGGTGGGATTTTGCGGCGGCACTCAACTATACATGGGCCGTCGCTTTTGTTGTTATTGTTGTGTAGTTGTATTTCGCCCTTGCTGTGTTTCCATTGTTGTTGTCGTGTTTCGATTGTTGTAGTCTGTTTCGACGGTTTTGTCGCGGTTGTTTTGTTGTTGTGCGTTGCTGTTATCGCCGTTGACGTGGGTATAATTGCGGTTGTCCTCGTTCTTATCATTTTGTTGGCAGTGTTGTCGTCGTCGTATTTGTCGTAGGTACTGCCATCATTATTGTCGTTGTTGGCGGCGTTGTTGTCGTGTTGCCATTGTTGTTGTTGTGGTCGTTGTCGGTGTTACGGATGTTGCTGCTCTTCTTGTTTCAGTTGTGTCGTGGTTGTAGTCGCTGCGGTCGTTATGTCGTTGCACGTTGTGGCGTTTGCAGTACCCACAACATTAACGCAGAACAATGGAAATACCTACGAAGACAAAACCGGCCACATTGACGAGAAGAACAATGACAACCCCTCGACAACGGCACCAACAGCAGAAGCGACAGTAACAACAACAACGGCGAAGACGGTGGTATCAAAAATGGTAAAGCAATAACAGGAGCGAGAACGGCAGCAACGACAAAAGCAGCAGTAACGACGGCAAACACAACAGAAACGATGGCACGACCACAGCGACTACAAGGACGACACAACTGTGACAAGAGTAGCAACAGCAACAAAAACAACAACAACAACGATAACGTCCACATCGACGAACACTGCGCGGTCATTTTTGAAAGCCAACACAGGAGCTACTTCTAGCGTAAACAACTAATCTCGAGCAAGATTTTGATGCCCATTTGCTGGAGATACAGGAGATGTTGAGCAATAGATTTGAATTAATACAGCTATACCATAATTATAACAAAGCAAAATGATTTATATGTGGCCGCAAGAAGTTTCTAAAAAACATGCAGACCTTGAAGCGTTTCAGACGTTGGCAAATGAAGGCGTACACGTTGAAAAAATATAGAATCATAAACATGCTTTTCGCAGTTCATATAGGGTCAAGATATATAACTTTAGTAATAAATTAGTATTTTACAATCTGACAACTTATACACTTTAGATTACGATAAACTACCGATAAAACTCATGCCGTCTACAATATCTCAACTGTGGTTTGTTCATAAATCCAATAGCCTTGGCAGTTATACAGTATATAACACCACAAAACAGCTGCGATAGATTAACAGCAAAAAATGAATATACGCAAAACGTATTATACTACGTGCAGTATACTAATGAAAGCCGTTGATACAAGTGGTCACAATATTTCAATTGGATAATAATGAAAATGATACAAAGTTCACAAAACATTAATTACCTCAATGCAGTAACTGAAGAACTTATACAATTAAATAAATAAGCACAAAACTACGTTGAAATAACTGCACAACGTAAACACATGTCATGCAGTATCTAATCCAGGCATAAAGATGACACAACCGTCTATTGCACTTCAACCCCCCACATTAATTCAATACATCATCAGCTTAGCTTTTTTAACCTGACGTTCAACAATAATTCTATTTCTTTCCATCAGATGGAAAACATAATGGCGCTGGGTGAAATTAGGAAGAAGTTTAGTGAATGTTTTTACCAAAACTTTGTCAACTTTCCGGTTGTGCCACGTTCAACCAAATACATGAATTAATACTTGTGATATTGACAATAGTACACTTGTATCACAGCAAACATGTAGTACACAGCTCTCTGGTTTGCACCATTTCCATACTGTAAAAATTAAAAAACCTGTACGCACCCGAACATTGGTGCAGCAATAATTCAATGTCCAAATCACTGCAGAATCATTTATGTAACACAATTTGTGAAATTCGCACAAAATGATGCAACAATAAAAAACAGTAATTATCGGTGAATGTAACAAGCTATACCCCAACACAACCCGCCCATTCGATATAATATCCTCACTTTGTTATTGCGTGATAGTACAAGTAAGTAACAGGTAGTTGTTTAACTGTCACACTCTGTTAGGTGCTACGTACTCTGGATAAAATCAACCAAGGTCTTTAGCGTGTTGGGATGTAATCTGTTAGACCCGTATAACTCAAACAACAATTGACTCATACCAATCTTTTGAGACATGCTTGTTTCTGGCTCATCATCAGAACCAGCGTTGTTGTGTAGCACATTTCCTTGGAAATCAGAACTGGCTTGCTTGAACAGAGGTTGCATGAAAACCAAATATTTAGCATAATCGTCGCGTGATATCCTTTGCCTTTTGCGAATAATAGGATCATTGCTTAAGCGCACAACACCGGCAACGTTAGGCTGCATACCAGGAAGTTGAAGAATCTAAAATCAAAATATGCGGCCATCTGTGACTCACCGTGGAACGAATATAGCAAAAAAGTACTCGACTCATTCAAACGCTTTTTAAAGCGAAACCTATAATTAAATAATTTCGTTTAACGCATAATTATTCAGTAATTTTTCGAGAAAAAAGACTGTGAACGGGAGAGGCGCTGCAGTGATTCAGTTTAAAGTCTCGTTGATCCAACCACAGAAGTGGCTAACAAAGCCTAGGCGCAAGCCTAAGTGTAAGTGCCATTTTATAATGGTGATATATTTTCCAAAAATTTTCATAATTTATATCTCAATATTTGTGGGCTTACTTGCAATTGGTGTAGCACTTATTGTTAGTTATAGTGTAATAGGTTTTGAAACAAGCGAACTGCGTCAACTCAGCTGCGAATCTATACCACACGCAGCAGGATAAATTGAGCACAATGAATGCGCTAATTTTTGAAGTTTATATAAACTTGATTCAAAAGCTACACGACGAATCACCAACTGATGAAACGAAACATCAGTTTCTTATAGAAATAACGTAAATATTAATTGTTATGTGTAGTGAAACATACTACAGGCTACATGATGTGTTGGAAATAGCCCGAAACAAAAATATGTTATTTTTATCAATGACTATAAATGAAACTGCTGTTTGTCGGGTTCAACGCAATAATGCAGAATGCAGTCTGCAGTTTTTCACATGTTAAATTCGAAAGCGAAAGTTTTAAACCTTGCTACACATATTAGGGAACGACCGGATAGTTGAAATACATACACAAATTTTTGTATGTTTTTGTTTGTATATCAAAATTCGGATCCGGAGATCCGGTAGTTTATTTTACCGGATCCGGATCTTAAAAATTGCAGAGATCCGGTCCGGATCTCGGATCCGGTCGATCCCTAACACATATCGATCGAATCGCAAACAAACGTTCACGCCTGTAGACAGCCGTTATATATCCTGACGCGACATTTCAATGGAAGTCTTGAAAATTTATGCATAATTTTGGTTCCACACGTTTTAACACAATCAGCCTAGTGGTTTTCTGTGTGGAAGCCAACCTCTTAGGAAGATCGAGAACTCAGTTTCTCTCAAGCTCTAATATACTTAACGTTCGCTTATTTTAATAATATTCATCAAAAATAAATATACACACTGAAGCTAAATTGGTTACACAACGTCGACAAAGCACTACTTAAGAAATGAATAAATGTTAACAGTCGAGATTTACCATTTCTCTTCTAAACCACGCACAGGTTTAAGTACTTCTTAAATAGTAAATTTCACACTCGCGCAAACGGTGAACAGATGTAACACTGTTAGTTTTTAGTTGACCATATATCACATTACTGCTCTTCTTCCATTTTAACATACCTTTAACGAGAAGTGTGCACAGTAACGGTCAGATGTCGTTTGCCCGCACTTCCCAGTCAATTCTGCGGTTGCGCAAGTTGTACTCACCCTGCGCAACAACATGAGTCGGCCGATCAATGCACCGGCTCATGTGCACAAGCAACCCGCGCATATTCTTGAACGGGCGCGTGCCGCCAGCGATACGTGTTGTTTGGCAGTGCGGGCAACGAAGCTGATCCATTTCCCCATGCACACCCAGGTGCTCCAATCGTTGCGCTCGTTCTTCTCGCAGCTTCTGCCGTCGTTGTTGGTTATACTTTCGTCGCTTTTCTTTGAGACGCTCGTCGCGCCGTCGATAAGCGCGTCGCTTGTACCGTAGCATCGCTGCCGGGCTTTCGTCGAGAGAGAAATACGAGTTTTTCTCGAAGTGCTCGACCACACGCAGTAAATCATGCATACCCTGCGTCTGAAATTGAATGCACTGAAAGCATTTAGCAGGGCACAGTTGAAATTCTGAGTCCGATTATTAATCAATCGGAAGCGAAATTTTGAAATTTTAGGTTTAGTTCTACTTGTTGTGATTTGATGCATAAAAATTCTCTCGATATCAACATTTTAACACACAAAACTACCGTTTTATTGAATCGTCGCCAATTTATTCATGCGATATTTGAATCAATATTATATTTTGTTAAAATAATTAATAGAGCAGGGTTCAAAATTGGAGCGAAATCAGAATTTTGCGCCAGGACCAGGATCAGTCGGAAACACTCAACGATATAAGGAAAATATATAGCACTTAATTTACCCATTGTTTAAACGGCAACGACAGCACTTTACGCACTTCGGTGCACCACTCGGACTTGAATTCGGGAACACGTTTCTGCGGTGGCTGCTAAAGTAAAAAAATGTTAGTCTGCACATTTTCTGTGAATGGGTTTATAATTTGTAATTTTCAAAAGACCATAATGTTGTGGTGCTCGGTCAGTATAGTGTTTTGTGTTTCAGATAACTTATCAATTATATATATTAGGGATGTGCCGATACCAAAATTTTTGCCGATGCCGATTCTTATTTTAAAATTTTGCCGACGCCGAACCGATGCCGATTCCAACTTTAGTACATCATGCTTAATAAGCAGATAGAATACTACATTACGTTGTTATATGAAGGCTTAAACCCTAACCATCATAAACGATTATAATTTTATAACAACGGTTAATTTCAATTAATTTTTTCAAACACAAAAGCAAGAGATATAACAATTTTCCTGAGCCGAAACACTATTGTGCACCCAGAAATGAAATTGATAGCATTCCAACTGACTGTTATGTGCATAAAGTATCGGGAAAGAATCGGCAATTTTTTTGCAGTGCCGATGTTGATGCCGATTAATCGGCACATCCCTAATATATATCTTTTAAAAATTATTGTGAACAAATTCAGCGACATAAACAATACACAATAGATTAAAATGCGTATACGCTGAACAGCCATAGCATTTCCGACTATAGACTCATTAATACTAAATCAATATTTGAGCACCTTTGCTCTCAATACGGCAATGTTACCAACCTCGTCCTCATCCTGCGATGCTTGTTGCCGCGGTCGCTTTCGGGTCTAAAACAACCACGCAAATTTATTCCAATTTGAATTTAACAAAAGTAAAACTGAAATTAGCTAGTTATCCTGCTACCCAGTTTGAAATATCTAGCACACAGTTTGTTGTATTAGCTCACATAGCCACAAAATTTTTGTTTTCGTTATATATTCATAGAACTTTAATTCAGTCTCAGTAGGCACAAAGAAACACTAAACATTAATGCTGTGGGTGACAACAGACGTTCTCGCGTATTAGGTGCGTTTCAGATCACGTAAAATCTGAATGCTCGGACTATAATTCGAATTAAAAAACCGAATCTAGCAAGGTTCGAAAACAACCATTTGTGTTGTTGAAATTAAGTTGGAACAGACGGAATCATGTTTTAAAAAGGGCACACAAAACATCCGTAGTTTTGCACCTCGATTCATACTCCAATGAATTCATGTTTGGTTTGGATATTTCAAACAAAATTCACTTATTTCTAATGTCTACCTCAGATTTGGCTTGCTAAATTGGTATTCCAAACGACTACAGGTTTACATTATTTACAAAGAATAGTTTATCAATATGAAAAGAATTCGCAAAGTGAACGTGCGGAATCGCCAAAGTCACAATGGTTCGGAATCGGTGATGTCGTGGGTTCAGCGCCACCCTGTTCATTGTGCGAAGTTGATTAAATGTCAATTTACTGAGTTTGCATACCACTTCTCCTCTTCCTCCGGGCTCTGCGCAACTCGTCTCAGGACCTGGAAACAACCGCTTTCGAGGTGGCCCCTGAAGTAAAAAAATCAAATACACTTAGGGTTGCGTTATACTTATGGTGATGTCCGGCGCCGCCCGTCAGCCGTCTGGCGCCGTTCGTCGCCCGTCTGTCACCCGTACGGCACTAGCCGTCACTATACGGCATCCTAATGGTGACAGACGGCGCCGTACGGGTGACGAACAGCGCCGCATGACGAGTATAGTGCCACCCTTACGTTTCTCAATTTTCATCGTTTTATTGTTTGTTCTTTTACCAGAGATCGTCTTTCGCAGTTTCAAAGACAGTTATTACAAATACTGTATATATTTTTCCACTATTATCCAGGGTGCGACCGGATATCCGGTTCCGGTCTAATATGCGGCAAAAACTGATATCCGTATCCGGTTACGATATCCGTTATAAACCTACCGGATACTGGATATTTACGGTTGTGTATACCGGATATTTACGGTTGTGGTGCCGAATATCAAAAAACAGCTTTTGACAAGAAAGCGTCTTTAACTTTTTGCTGTGATTACATTTCTGGGCATGTCAAGATGTTCAAGTTTTGATAATTTTCAGCTACTTTGAACTTCTGCACACGAGAGAAAGTTAAACGCATTTTTGCATTAAAATAGTTCCGTTTATCAGCAGTAATTATGAATTTTATAACAGACGAAAACCTTGAGCGCGCTAAAAATACAACAAAAATAAATTATTTTAACATATACGTAAAATATCCGGTATCCGGTTTCTGTTCCGGTAAAAAATTAAATATCTGTATCCGGTTCCGGTATCTGATATCCGGTGAATTAATATCCGGTCGCACCCTGCTGTTAATCACCGTATACGTATTAGGTATATATCTATCGTAGCTCACGTTGATAGTTGTTTTTACGTGTTCTAACTTGGCCCCAGTTGGTACCGGCCCCTGCACCGTGGTTTTTGGTCCCGGTAAGTTTTTGTCGAAAAATATAACATTGGGTCAAACCAAAGTTTCTACCTGATATGTTGCAACGCAGAAATGATTACAAGTAGTAGAAAAATGGGAGTTATGGCTCACTTAAACGTCAAATTCCTTTGTGATGAGTCATAGTTGAAAAAGCCACAGTTGGAACAATGCCAACTTATGCATTTCGAGAACTGTACAAATGCACAAGATGCATGTCACAGTTGGAAAATGACAGTTTCTGCATTGTTTGTTCCTCATGTAAAATTCAACAAGTTTGCACAAATCTAACATTTGCAATTTTAAAACTCATTTCTAACGTAAAACGCACAAGGAAGCATGTCAAAGTTGGAACAATGCCAAGTTGTACATTTCAAAAAATTGCGCAAATTATGTTGTAATATTGTGCATATTTACTCAACCCTAAGATTTGCATAATTGAATAGTTTATTCTTTGAGAAAAATGCACAAGTTTGTTTTGTTTGAACCGCGATTCGCAAACAAAGACCACTGAATTAAAGTCATGTTCAGCGTTGTTTAATTAGTAAATTATTTGATATTTCTAACTATTGCCCAGTGACGTCATTAATGCAAGCTCTAGCATAAAAACACAGACCTAGAAAGTATAAAAGGAACTGCTCTGCCGAAACTTTTCATTTCTCAGCAATCTTTATTGTGATGGCGGAATTGGATTCTAAAGGTGTAAAAGCTCCAGCTGCACCACTGGAGCGCTACGTAACTAGTAGTGATGATGATGATAAGACTGTGTTGGTTTTATTCAACAGTGGCTGGAGTTGTTTGTCAAACTTTCGAGCTGCTCCGATGAAAATAAATGGTGTAAAATATCGAAGCGTGCAGCAGTATCTTGAAACTCAGAAAGCTCTAGCGATTGACAGAAGAGACTTATACAATTTTATCCTGCAGACGTATTCGCCCAGAAAATGCTTTGACATTATGCAGACAGTTAACGATTTGTCAGCGAACTGGAAGCAAAAAATGCTAGGCCATTTGAAAAGTGCTTTAGCAGCAAAGTTTTAACAACAACCGGAAATGCGAAAAACGCTGCTGGAAACCGAGCAAGCGATGCTTGTTTTCGCAACTTCGTTCGACACTTACTTGGGTAATGGATTGGATATGATGGATCCCGAATCTACATCACCCAAAAAAGTAAGGTTATGTAAAATTAATTTAAAAGATAGTGTTTTTAAATTAAAGCGTTTGTTTCACACATGCTTTTGTTGTTGTAAAGCATTAATGTGCATACGTTCCATATCAAGCAGTTGCAGCTAACTCAATTGTTACTATCCCGGAAAGAACATGCTCGGCGAGGCATTAATGAAAGTGCGGCAACAGTTTGCTAGAAAATTGGGTGAATTAGAGGATTCCAAATCGAAAGAAAAAATGGTTTTGATACAGAATAAATAATATAAAACCTGACGTTTGTTTTGACATAAATACTATAATGTCTTCTTTCAATAAAATTGACAAAACATTATCGGAATACTATTACAAACCGAACTTTCCGGCTTCCTTTACAAATGCAAATAAACTATGGCTAGCAGCTAAAAACTACTGCCAAAGTTAAAATTTGCGCACGTTCAACAGCGGTTGTCAAAGCAATTGGTACATCAGTTACACAAATCTAGACACCGCCGCCATGCAACCACACAGATTAAAATCGAGCGACCAAACGAACAGTGGGACTTAGATCTAATGTTTGTAAGAAAAATAAAACGTTACAATAACAACTACCAGTACATCTTGATTGTTGTTCATATTTTCAGCAGGAAAGCTTATGTAGAACCGTTGCGCAATAAATTTGCGCAAACTGTTGCCGATGCTTTTGAGACAATTCTCAAACGCAGCAAAGTGGAACCTCGAGTTATTCGTTCAGACTACGGAACTGAATTTAAAGGAGCGTTTGAATCGTTCCTGAAGTCACGCAAAATTAAACACTTTTGGGCAAATAATGCGTACAGCGATTTATTAGAAGCCTCCGACGAAAAATTATAAAATATTTGAGCTACACGCAAAGCTTGCGTTACATCGATGCGTTGCAAAAGTTGTTACATCCTACAATAATACGGTACATCGTAGCATTGGAGTAACCTCTGAAGAAGCTGATCGCAGTTGGAAAAATTACAAACCTCCAATTGTTGCATCAGTTTCTAGCACTAAGCCAAAGTTTACTCTAGATTTAGGAGATTATGTCAGAATATCGCTTGGAAAATCAAGATTCAACAAGTCAACAGAACAGAACTGGACTAATGAGCTGTATGAAGTCGTTCAACGGCGACTTGGCAATCCTCCAACGTACCGACTTCAAGATATGTTGGGACAACCAAGGACAGGAGCGTATTACGCAGCAGAGTTACAGAAAGTTCATGTAGATAAAAAATAAATAAATACACAAAAAAACCTCCTGAAAAAGTATAAAAGCTTATGTGCCAGCGAAATAAATTTATTCTGTCTGTTAATTTTTGAACAAAACCACCGTGCTCTGTCCCTTTTTTTAATACGTACTATGATGGACTGTGGTACCAATTTTCAACAGCTGCGGTTTTCTGATCAAGAAATTTTGGCCGAAATGCAGCGGATAATGTACACCAATTGTTGGGGTTGCAGTAGCGAAAACCCAATGGTACGGCGGTATGGATCGGCGCATCAAAACGGCTGCCAAATGGATAAGCACGACATCATTGATTTGTATTTTCACGAAGCGCTGGTTACTGTGCACTACAAAAGTTGCATGCAAATTAATCCGCGCACCCGCCGGGCAACGATCAGGCGATTGAAAAAGTTGTGGCGCGATGGTGCAACAGACAGTGAAGACGATGGTGATGACGACGAAAACAACGATGGCGGCAACGGCGATGATGCTATTTGTCGAACACGACAACGACATTGTTGAGGTTGATGACGGGAAGAACAAAGGCACAGCAGAAATGTCTAATTTGAAAGCCACCAATAAAAATTGATTCTTTTGCCAAAAATTATATAAACAATTGTCGGTGTGTAATTTGTTATTGTTGCAAAGACCTATTGTTAATTGTTTGAAGGAATAAACATGCAAAATTATGACAGTAACAGCTTTTACGTTACTTCACTAAGTAATGCTTCGCATGAGCCCTTCCCAGGCAATTCACACAACACATTTTGTAATCGCTTGGTTGTCCCATTACATTTAGATCGAACCCGATGGGAAGTCGGCCTGTGTGAAATTGTATATCCAGAACACATCCTTAATGTAACCGAGAAACATAGTGTACGAGCGTCAAACGAATTATATCCTGTAGCTACAGAGTATTCCTTTAAACATGTGGTTGAAGGGCAGGAATCCGGCTGGGTTTACGAAAAAGTGACATCGGCGTGTTACACAGACGCGACTTATTCTGACATTTGTAAACCGCAGTTGGTTGGACACAACGAAGCACCGTTACTTCGCATAGTACCCTGACAGGGGTTGACGAAACAAAAGTCAGCGACAGTACATACAACTCGATCGTTCTCACGGCCACATTACGTGCCGATTGATTGAAATGAAATAACGAGCATAAAAGTATATATAAAAGCAGAAAACAACGGTGAACTTTTATTTGAAAGGGTTGGTTGTGTAATCGTTAAATTTCATTTTCCACGTACTTACTAATTCAATACAATGAATGGCGTTACCGGCGGTGGACCGCCATTTATCATTTCTCAGCGTGGGTTTGGACTCGGAGCTGTTTTTGCGGGACACAACGAAGCACCGTTACTTCGCATAGTACCCTGACAGGGGTTGACGAAACAAAAGTCAGCGACAGTACATACAACTCGATCGTTCTCACGGCCACATTACGTGCCGATTGATTGAAATGAAATAACGAGCATAAAAGTATATATAACAGCAGAAAACAACGGTGAACTTTTATTTGAAAGGGTTGGTTGTGTAATCGTTAAATTTCATTTTCCACGTACTTACTAATTCAATACAATGAATGGCGTTACCGGCGGTGGACCGCCATTTATCATTTCTCAGCGTGGGTTTGGACTCGGAGCTGTTTTTGCGACTCTTGCTCGAGTTGCAGTTCCAGCCGCAGCCAGATATTTAGCACCTCATGTCTTGAAAGGCGTATCTGAAACTATGGTATCTGAAATTGGATCAAAACTGAAGCAGCGTCGAGAGCAAAAGTTGAACAGTGTAGACGTTGGCCACAACATAACACGCAACAGTACTGCGCCTTGCGACGATACACAATTGAAACCTGGACCCAGCAAAAAAGGGATGACGACAACAACATCACGTCGTCGACATTCACAATTAGCTCGGAAAGTTGCAAAAAATATAGGCAAAAGTATAGCAGTTGATTTGATGGTACGTGCGCTATATAAAAATAAACAACGTGGATGTGGTTGTCGCCGCTGTGGTTAGAAACAAAATAAAAAGACGCTAAAACACTGACAAAACCGTATCGCATCAAAACGCGGCACAAAAGCGAAACATCGACAGCTTGCTACGCAAGCTGGGCGCGACGGCAATTCAAACATAGTTAGGCTGGCAAAAAAGGTAAAACGGTTCGATCGACGCTCTCAAGTTTTAACGTCTGACATTTTTGGCTAAATATTACTGCACGCGTCACGTTCTGTAAACGAAAAACTATATAAGCATCAGTCGTTACTTTAATCTTGTGTATATATCAATGTCACAAATGCTAAACGACGTACCATCTTGCTTACACTTTGTACTTGTTATTATTATGTCATCGTTGAAAAGAGGTAACAGCAACGCTATTTTAACCAGTATGGTGTACAAAAATGAACTTAATTTATTTTAACATCAGTTGGTACAAAACTCAATAATCGACAGTAATTGGACAGACATTCGACCAACAAACATCATCAACGATTCCAGTTCTATTAACTTTTACATTGCCGGGAGCGAAGAAGAATTTCTCGATCCAATATTTTATTTAAAAGTAACTGCTCGTATTATAGCAGGAAATGGAAAACTGCTATCCGCAGATTCCGAAGTTGCCACTGTAAATTTTTTCGGTCATGCAATTTTTAAACGGATCGACATTAAACTGCAAGACAAAATAATATCAGCCGCGTCAGATAACTACCCGTATCGTGCGTACATTGAACTCTTGCTAAACTTAGGAGGAGAGTCAAAGCGGAATCAACTAGCTGCAGAAAAGATACAGCTGGAAGCGTCGACTCAATGAATTCTCAACAAAACACGGCCTACGAACGACGGCGCATAATGGTAGGGGGAAGTCGCAAGTTTCTAGCATACATCAGACTATCCACCGATTTACCAACTTAACCACGCCTAATGATCAACGGTGTCGACTTGAGCATTTCACTACATCAAACACCGAATACATTTCGACTCATGTTTGCAACAACCACACCTGAACCGATCCAAAATATCCAATTTCGCGCGTAGTTGACAAAGAATTTCAAATATCTGCTGGGCGCACTCTAATTCATCGCGAAAACATATCGCGTGGACCGCTGCCACGTTCAGTAATTGTTGGAACGGTCGAAAGCGATGCGTTGACTGGTTCAAGTTTAAAATCGCCTTTTAATTTTGTTTCGAAGCGCGCCAGTTTCGTTTGCCTATATCGAGAAAGAGACATGGTTCCTGCAGTTCCGTTCACCCCGCGTTGTGACGATAACGATGCAGTGAGGGAATATTTGAGCATACTTACTGTGGCGGGAAACTTTGCTACAGATTTCGACAATGGAATTTCTGCGCGGCGGCTACGTTTTGTATGGATTCGACCTGACACCGGACGAATCGTGTTCTCTAATGCACGCAGCAATTGAAAGGCAAGGTGATCTTACTCTGAAAATGCAGTTTGACATTAGAGATATTGATTAATCTTGCACTATAATTGGCTACTTGGTGTACGATAATTGTATATATATCGACAATAACCGTAACGTATCGGCTGATTATGTGTAAATATTTTGTGTTAGTTTTATGGATACTTTGCAACTACTTGATGCAATAAATTGTGGCACCTTTACATCAAAGCATTGTTTGGAAGTTTTTGCCGCCGATCAACTACCAGTTACGGCTGGAGTTCAACGCTTTCCAAGTTTTCTAATTGTAAACACAGATAACTCTAGCAAACCAGGATCGCACTGGCTGTTGCTCTGGTTTCACGATAAAGCGACAGCTGCATATTTTGATTCGTTTGGTTTGGCTCTAAAAGCGTAAACATTTAACGATTGCGAAGTAAAGCGATTTGTAGTTAAACGATTTCGGTTAACTAGTAGCAAAGGAAACATCAACATTCCGCGTTGCGACATTGTTCAAACCTGTTGCACAGGTACATCGATTTGTTGGTCGGTGCAACAATGGAACACGCTGCAAGCATAGTTCAATTTGATGAGCGACTAAAATTTCCATTCTCAATTATTGTCACGGGTGTTTCGGGAAGCGGCAAAACAGAATTTGTGCTCAAACTTTTAAAACACAAAAACGAATTGTTTACAAAACGTGTCGACGATGTTTATGTTTTACTGTGTTATGGACTGTATCGAGATGCTTACTAAAAGCATTGTAACAACGACTACGGCTCAGCGTTTACAATAGTAGAAGGTTGTCAAGAACCGTGGCTCAGAGATCATGGAATGATGGATCCAAACAAAAATACAATTTTAATACTGCACCATTTGCATAGTGAGCTTGCAAACAATCCACTTCTTGGAAAATTGTTTTGCAAGTTTAGTCACCATCTCAACACAACAGTCATTTTCGTCACTCAAAACATGAACCATCGCGGCTCACAAACGCGCGACGTAATATCAAACGCGCATTACATTGTATGCTCTTTCGCTTGACAAAGAAATGGAACAAATACTTGTGGACACTCAATTGCCAATACACACCAAACTAGAGCTGTATAATCAAGTTTTGCAAAAATATCTACATTTTCAAACGGTCGCAAAACAACAAAGTGCAAATTCAGGCGTGCAGCAATCGTTTAACTTGAACAATAATGCGCAACAATCTAATTCATAAGCAAATCCAACAACTGCTGGCAGCGAATTTGATTTTCTTGCACTAGTTCCAAAACGATATCGTAATCGCGCCCTAGCACTGAAAACCTATAATTGGCTCACACACGGCTCACACAATGAAACCGAAGCAACCAAGACATAAGCCGGTAGGATACAATAAGTTCATAGAAGCGATTGCAAAACTTTCAATTGCAACCTCGTGGGCACCTAGCGTTAGGTTACACCAGCGTTTGGAAAACTTACGAAAAAGAGGCAATGTACTACCGGAAAGCTCAAGCATTGTCTGACAACAGTTATTACAGTAAGAACAGTGAATTGGCTTCCAGCGACGAAGCTGAAAATAATGAAGTTGCTCCAAAATTGACATTTTAAAACAATGGAAATCTCTGCCTGTGTAGTTTTTTATGTATAACTCGTTGTTTATGCTTTTATGTATTCCTTTGTATTATGTACTACCCTATTTTTACAATAAAAGAGTTGGTATAAATATCGCGTTCGCAAGCAATTTGTGCCACTTTTAATTTCAAAAAGATGGAAATACGTCGGGTTGACGCTCCATTATCAGGCTCTCTAAAACGTTACACTATTATTAGTAACGAACTGTATCAAGAACTGACTGCGTATTTTGCAACTGCAAAAGCGGAAATAGAAACGTTGTGTTGTGAACTACTAGAGCAAGTAACAGCATTTAAATTGCATGTTCGAACTAGAATTCGATTTGTTAAAGCAACTGATTACGAAACTGTTGCCGATGCGTATATGAGCAATAGACAACGAATATTTCTGCAATCCAGTAATATCACTCACGCAGTTGAATCCGTTGTAGCAGAAATCTCAGCCAAATTTGAAGATTTTTGTAGCAACGGATTCACCTGGGCGATCGAGCGTACCGTGGCAACCGATCTACACGTCGCCCGCTACCAGCCAGTTTCTGGATCCAGGTATATGCCTCTGCCAGTACGCTTGAAGAACAAAAAGTGCATAGTAAATGTTCAAAACGACGACTATCGCTGTTTTCAGCGGGCCGTGTTGTCTGCGTTACACCCTACTGAGCGTAACGCGAACATAGTTGGTAAATATCGCGATTTTGTAAACGAGTGCAATTTTGACGAAAACAATTACTCGTTTGTCTTACCTAATCTGTCTGATTTTGAAAGATGTAACAATTTGTGTATTTTCGCGTACGGCTATGATGAAACTGACGGTATTTTTCCGCTGTACACGTCAACACGCGAACAATGGCATCGACAACCGAAAACGCTGCTCATGTATCAAAACTCGGACAAAACGAACAGTCACTATTGTTGGATAAAACGGTTCGATGTGTTACTTCGCCATCAACGCACGCATCGGTGCCGAAAATATTTCTGCTTACGATGTGTATTTCCTTTCTACTCTCCGGAACGCCTTTGGTGTCATCAACAGCGTTTTCAAACAAACGCCGGATGCAAAGTGGAGATGCGCATGAGAACGACAAACTGCTAACTTTTACGCAGTTGTCGAAAATGTTGCGGCAACCTTGTGTATTCTACGCTGATTTCGAATGCATTCTACGACCAAAGCAAACATGTGTTCCTAGCTGTTCGACTTCATAGAGCCTAACTTTGTCAGAGCACGTTCAGTGTGTGTTTGGTGCAATTCAAATACTCCAGTGTTGCGATCAAGCTACAACAAGAACGACTGGAGTACCAGTTGTATCGCGCGGCGAAAATGCAGTATACGAATAGGTTGACAGTTTTGAATAATTCTCGGAACTGCAACTGCCGCCAATTGAACAATTTTACAGCGGCATTCAGCTGTGTGGCATATCTGAACAAAATTACAATCTCGCGCTTACAGTTTGGCATCATTTAAACTGCTACAACTGGGGCGATTATCACGATTTGTACTTGCTGTTTGATGTGCTGGTTTTATGCGATGTGTTCGAAAACTTTCGCTCATTTTCACTACAGCACTACCAGCTAGATTGTGCACACTACATAACTCCGCCTTCCCTAGGTTGGGCTGCGTGTTTGAGTTGCTCACCGTGTCAGCTCGAACTGCTTACCGATCCAGACATGTATACATTTTTTGAAGCTGGTATACGCAGCGGTGTATCGTGTATTATGCAAAGATTTGCGTGCGCTAACAATCCCGAACTCGATGGTTTTGATCCCGCACTGCCTACAACGTATATCGTGAGTCTTGACGCGAACAATCTCTACGGCTACTGTATGAGCCAAAAGATGCGAGTTGCTCAATTCGAATGGTTAAACGACGATGAACTACAAAACTTTAATGTATTCGACGTTTCCGACGAGTCTGACATAGGTTATATATTGGAGGTGGACTTGGATTATCCTGAGCACTTACACGACAGCCACAATGAGTACCCGCTTGCTCCAGAGACAATTTTGTCATAACAGATCGCATGCTGTCACGATACAGTGCCGACCTCAAGCGCAATTTAAATATCAAGTCTGTAAATCAAGACAAACTTGTTCCAACTCTGTTAAACAAGCGAAACTATGTTGTGCTTTACCGTAATTTGAAGCTGTACCTGAGTTTGGGCTTGAGACTGATCAAAATTAACCGGGCGATAAAATTTAAGCAAGCAGCGTGGATGAAACCTTACATCAAATTTAATACTGAGCAACGTAAAGTAGCTAAGAGCAATTTTCAAGAAGATCTATTCAAATCAATAATTCAGTGTTTGGGAAAGCATGGAAAATGTGCGACATTATGTCGATGTTAAACTGGTCACAGATGCCGATAAGTTTCGCAAACTTTCCACAAGTCCACGTTTTGATCGGTCTGAACTGTTTAGCGAAAACTTAATTGCGGTAATACTCAATCGTGTGACAATTTGCTTAAACAAACCAATTTATGTTGGTTTCAGCGTGCTCGAATTATCCAAGCACCCGATGTATGACTTTCATTACAATGCATTTTGTCATATTTTTCCGCACCACCAACTTTTGTACACAGACACTGACTCGTTAACGTATGTAATTGAAACTAAAAATCTGCAATCGGCACTCAAGCAGCACGGATCGCTGTTTGACTTTAGCGATTACCCCGCCGATCACGAACTATACGATGCAACAAACAAAACAGGCGATGGGCAAGTTTAAAGACGAAACAAACGCGACGCCTATACGAGAATTTGTCGGTTTGCGATCGAAAATGTACAGTATCTTGTGCGATGGGCATTCAAAAGAGAGCGAAAGGGATCCGTAAACCAGTTGTAAAACGTCGAATAGCGCACGAAGACTATTTAGAAACTTTGCAAAAGGGATCTATGTACCGCCACACAATCAAAGTGTTTACAGTGCAACAATCAAAAATCAGTCTCAGTGCGCTTGACGACAAACGATATATTTTTGAAGGTGGTATTGAGACTCTCGCTCATGGACACAAATCGATTTTAAATAATTATTAAACATTCATTTTGTACTCTGTTTTATTTTGTCACTGTATTTTTAAAATATTTTTGTTAAAACTAGTCATTTCAAGTTTAGTTTCATGCAAGGTTTATGTGCGTTGCAAACGCAATTGTTGGCGAGGGACGTTTTAAATCGTGGACCCCAAACACGAAGAGCCTGAAGCTCTTAACTTTGCTCAACAAAACATCCGTTTGCGTTTGCCCGGGTGCTAAACCAAAATTTTCAACTACTGTGTAATTTCAGCACAAACTTTTCGTATTTAGCTTTCAAAAATTCATTTGTATTATAGCTGTTGTATTTGAGCGTTTTGTTTTAGCAACTAAGTTGCAGAACGCTTTATTCTAGCAACTGAGTTATTTTATAAAATTGACTCGCGGCGTCAGTGGAACAAGCTATGTTAATTTTGATTATGTATAGAGCATCTTTCCGCTGTACTTGAACGTTTTGTTTTAGCAACAAGTTATTTTATTTTACTGGTTTGAAATATTGAGAAGCGGAACGCGCTTAATTTTAGCAGCTGGGATATTTTTACTTTTCAAAATTGACTTGCAATGTTTTTGATTAAGAGTCGAGCTTCTTTGCGCCTCAAAAGCAATTGTTGAGTGGGGGGACGTATTAAGCCGTCAACCCGAAACACGACGAGCCTGAAGCTCTTACCTTTGATCAACGAAATACCCGTTTGCGTTTGCACAGGTGCTAAACCTATTTTTCAACTACTGTGTATTTTCAGCACAAAATTTTCGAATTTAACTTTTAAAAATCCATTTGTATTATAGCTGTTGTTGTACTTAAGCGTTTTGTTTTAGGGACGGAGTTGCAGAACGCTGTATTGTAGCAAATGAGTTATTTCACTGCTTATAAAATTGACTCGCGGCGTCAGTGGAACAAGCTTTGTTAATTTTGATCATGTACCGAGCATCTTTCCGCCGTACTTGAACGTTTGTTTTAGCAACAAGTTATCTTATTTTTCTGGTTAAAATATTGAGTTGCGGTGCGCGCTTAATTTTAGCAACTGAGTAATTTTTACTTTCAAAATTGACTTGCAATGTTTTAGATTAAGGGTCGAGTTAAGACACTGCAGTTGCATGGCACGCAAAGCAAGCACGAGTTGCTTTCACTGCTTGTACATATGATTCATAAACACACTGCGTATTCGAAGCTGTGCACATAAACTATGATCTAATTGCCTACGTCTTGAGTCTCAGTTTGCAAAACTTCGCGCACATTCGTAGTTTATAAAATGCTAAACGACTTAATACATTTGGCTTGTTTCGAACTGTTGTGTTTTTGTTTAAAATATACATCAATGAGCGTTCTAAAACTATATTGTAATGTAGTGGCGACCTAGAACTTTGTGAAACAGGTGTGCAGGAAACCAGAGTGAAAAACTCATAAGCGAATCCAGCGATAAACCAAACGACCTTTTACTGTTAAACATTAGTACAAATCCATGGCTTGGATCAATAATGAGTGACTTTTCTTGGTCCCACCAGTGTTATAAAGATATCGCACTGACAACCAAGTTAATCACGGACTAGCTCAGAATGGTTGATTTTGAGTCAAAATTGTTCAAAGTTTAACAAACATATACCAATTTATCAATGTTCAACTAGTGCTTGTAAATTGTGGATGGCAAACTGCCGAATACTACTTTTTTAAAACCGCCGCCAATTTGTTGTTTTTTCTGAAAAAGCATTAGTTGGCACATGATCAACTATGACTCACAACAGAGGAAGTTGGCACAGTGCCAACTATTTGACATTTAAGTGAGTCAGGACCCCCATTTTTGTACTACTTATATGTTTTATAAAATTTTGCATGACCGAAACACACAATTCTTTGTCAGTTGCTCAAAATACAACGAGCCAAGTAAAGTCTTCATTGGAAATGTGGGCCTGGTAAATGAGCCGTTGGATATGGTTAAACTTAACAAAAGGTTGGGATGGATGCTTGTAATTTCACTTGCTAATCTACAGCATTGCGTTTAATTATGACACAGTGATGTCTCTTGCCTTCGTGTTGAAACATAATGAACAATTTTCATAGCATTACAGCTACTTATATTAGTCACCTTTTGATTCTTCGCATTTATTAACCACGTAGTGTACTAATCCTAAAGTTCTTTAAGTATCATTGCATTAAAAATAGTGCATTTAGACATCGGTTCTGTGTCAGCAAAATTTCAAAAGTAAAATTTCAACATGGGTATCAGCAGTATTACGCTCACAACACGTCAATGTTACTAACCCCATCTTCCACCTGCGCTTCCTGTTGCCGCGGTCGTTTTACAGCCTAAAAGAAACGGACATATTCTGGAAAATTTAATAGTCAGTCATCTCACAGTTTGTCTTTGTTTTTAACTAATTTTCAAAGGAAACTGCAGACAAATAAAGTATAAGTGTTCAAACAGAATATATATATTTCGCAATATTGTGAGCAAGTGAACGACCTAATATCCGGTTCCGGTTTAACATTCGTCAAAAAAATAATAGACATGGCTATACTGCTCAAGTATGGGTATCAGGAACCAGATAGGTACAAGATTTTTAAAGTCTGTCTCGAATACAAAATCAGTTATATATTTTGTTGCGATTACAGTTTTGGGCATGTCCAGCAGATCAAGTTTTCACAACTCTAGAGTAAAATGAATAATTCAAGTTAATATTAAGTAAATTTCTATCCAGTAAAGCATGAATTTCTGCATGGTATATACAATGTGTTCCAAATCCGGTAAACATTCGGTTCCAGCAAAAATCGCTATATAACTGCAGTATAAATTAATAACTGGGACCACTTTGTTAACCGTAAGATCAGACTGAATAAACCGTTAACGTTTAACTTTCTGCGAAAAACCAACATAGGAGGCCGTGACTCGGGTTCATGTACAACGTATATATTCTAATTTTAGTATTCCGTAGTACGCTGGGTAACGGCAGGGTGCGACCGGATATACAGTTTAATATTCGGCAAAAAAACTGATACCCGTATCCGGTTCCGGTATTAACCTACCGGATATCGGATATTTACTGTTGTGGTGCCGAATACCATGAAACTGTTTTTACAAGTGAGCGTCTTTAACATCTTACTGCGATTACATTAATTCTTTGCAAGTCATGAAGTTCAACTTTTCATACACTTTCAGCTCAGTTTTATGTTTGTTGGTTAATCTTGTTTCAGTTTATTAGCTAGCGTCAATTATAAACTTTATAACAGACGAAATCCTTGAGCACGCTAAAATACAGCGAAGAAACAAATTATTTTAACATATACAATATCCTGTACCCGGTTCCTGTCCCGGTAAAAAATTCAATATCCGAACCCGGTTACTGTATCCGGTAAATTAAAGTCAGTTGCACCATGGGTAACAGCAAGTTCAAGTTGTTTTGGAGGGAATTAAATTGTGAGTTCATGTACGCACTCAATCTTAATTTTTTTGCAATGTTACGTATTGGTGAAGTAACCCTTAATCAGAGATAGGTATTAATTCACTTTATCTGCTGTGTTTTAGATTTTCATAATACACGGAAGCGTAATCAACCTTCGATGGTTTATTTTCGGCGATTGTCAAGGTTTATGCTATACGAATGAAATCGGCTTAATTTTTATCGTCATTTAGTAAAATATCTTTATTTCCACCGACCAAAATTTATTACCCAAATTTTTAATTCCGGTAAAATTTACCGGAACCGGAATGTCAAACAGAATTCCAGTTGCACGCTGATAATAAGTTTGCTTACCACTCTCTGGGACTCTGCCCAGCTCGGCCCAGGGATCGGGGACTCCGCATCGCTTTCATCCTCCATCTCCAACCCACTCGCATCTAGAACCGGCGATTCAGCGCTGGCTTCGGTCCGCTGTGGATAAATTAACGGTGCGTCACCGCGAGCCTGCGGGAGCCAGTCAGTATCAGGGATACTGGCCAGCTCTGCGATGGGCTTAGTTGCGGTCGGATATTCGCCATTCTCGCACCAAACGAGTTGGAACAACGGCGGCCTGTTTCCAAGAGGCATCTAAAGAAAATTTTAAAAAAATTGTATGAGAATACGATACATTTCATAGATGTATCATGATTCGATGCTCTAAGATCTATATATATACTAAAAGTAAATTACAGCAAAAACCAAAACTTAGTTGCACGGTTTAGTAACTCTATATTTGTTCCTTGTACGCACTTAGTTCCGCCACCTCGAACAAAAGTCACCGCGATGGCTTCTATCGAAAATGTAAACGTAATTGTAATTTCGATTAGAATCCCGATTAAAATGCAGTTCCGGTTCCGATTTGCAGATATAATGAGAATCGTAATTGTTTAGAGCTACGGTATACTGAATACGAACGCATAAGAGATAACAGTTTCCCCGATCAGACACACTGATATGCGCCAGAAGTGAAATTGATAGCACTCCAACTGACTGATATGTGAAAAGATATCGGCAGAGGATCGGCAATTTTTGTTGCAATGCCGTTACCGATACTCTCGAAAAGTGTCGATTATTGCCGATGCCGATCAATCGTCTCACATCCATAAAATTATTGTAGAAACACGGATAGCGTTAGAGTGTGAACGCATGGAATAATCTGAATGCAATAAATTGCTCCGGCACAATATATATTAGGGTGCAATCGGAATTCCGATTCCGAATAGAATTCCGATTCAAAACGAGTTCCGATTCTGGTTCCGATTGCACAATCAATCACAATCGTAATTTCCACATTTTAATTTTAGGACTACTTGTTGTGATATGTTGTATAAATATTCTGCATCATTTATCTATTAAATTGGTTTCGATGACATAACCTAATAATTGATTGTAGTTTAGTTTTATAGAGATAAATAATGATTGCCAATTTGTTCATGCGACGTTTTTGAGAATTGTTGCCAGCCAACAGACACCCTAAATCAATATCAATTTGTTTATCCAAATAATTCGTATAGTCAAGAAATTTGTACGTAGTTCCGATTCGGATATAAATTTGCTGTCCCGATTCCGATTGTTGTATAATCCAGTTCCGCTTTTCACTCTGATATATACTAGGGAAAGGCATCAGCAATAATCGGCACTTTTCGCGAGTATTGTAAATGTAGTATCCTATCTGTTTGCTAATCATGGTGTACTAAAGTTGGAATCGGTATCGGCAAAATTTCAAAATAAGAATCGTCATCGGCAAAAGTTTGGCATCGGCATATCCCTAGTCAATAGCGTCTCCCTTGATTTGATATGCGTATGAAGCATAGACTACACAAGCCTTAACTAAAAGTTGCTGATACTTTTTGCACATAACAGTGAGTTGGAACGCTATCAATTACACTTGTTGGCGTGTATCGGTGCGTCTGATTAGGGAAACTGTTATCTTTCTTGCGTTTGTGTTTGAAAAAATTAATTGAAATGAACCGTTCGCATAATATTAAAATCCTTTATGTAGAAATGTGCCGATACCAAAAATTTTGTCGATGCCAATTCCAGCTTTAGTACACCGTGCTTAAAGAACACATTGGTTCTCATTTAGTCATTTATAATGATGTCATGTTGTATTCATTGTTCTTTAAGCATTGTGCATTAAAATTGAAATTGGCATCGGTATAGGCATATTTTCAAAATAATAAACGACATCGGCAAAAATTTTGGTATCGGCCATCGGCACATCCTTAACCCTTGCTCATATGAATATTTTCTATTTTCCCTGAGACCTACTTTTATGCTAGGATTCGAACTCCAGTAACTGGAGTGGGAGGCGTATACCATCATCACTCAGCTATAGGAGCTGGACGCTCGAGCCCGAGGGGGCTCTCCCGTCTTGCTGTGATTTAGTAGTACTATGTATACGTGTTGCAATTGTTAAATACGGTGCAATATATTATTTAACGTATATACACTCCGCTGAGTTGCCTATAGGCAACTCATTGTGAGAAGGGGTTAATATTAAGCCCCGTGCCCATAATTTAAAAAAAAACGAAATCTGTACCTTGCCCATAGCCCGAATGATGCGGAAGGCGCCCCCCTACAAAAATTTTTGCCCTTTGCTAATGTGAAACCCCACAATCTTTGCCTCTCCTTAAAACTTGCCCTTCTTAAGGACGTTATTCTGGCTACAGGCTTGATCTGAACTAATTACAAAAAACAACGTGGGAGTTGGTTTAACAGAATTGGGCCGAAACAAAGCAAAAGATAAGAAATAGGCAATATGGTTTAGTGAAAAATAACTTACTATTTTTGTTTCCAATTGAATTTATATTTATTCAAATAACTATTTATAATGCGTGTGTATTAAATTTCTTGCTTAAACTTGCTACTAAAACAAAACTAAGCATTCAGGGTTGCAACAACAGCAACATTTCTCTATAAGCACGAACAACAATTCATTTTTACTGCGAGAAGCTGCCTGTTAAATTAGTGTCATTATGTTTAACTTTTTCTTGAAGTTTGCACTTAAATATAATGGCTCCGACTCCGGTCTAACTTGGCATATATAAACCAAACGGCTAACTTCTGGCTTTATTTACTTTACGAGCTTCACAGAGTACACTTAAACAAATAATTACGGTCAATACGTACGCAACAGGATGCAGCCAGAATTACGGTTCCGGTTACGCTAAATTTTAACAGGAATTAAAAATTCCGGTATTCAAATTTGGTCGGTGGATATTAAAAAGAGTTCGATCCCGGTCTGGAGACCCGCTTTTCCAGCTGCTTAGTTAAAAGGTCAGAAGTCCCGGTTCCTACCTAGACTGACAAAATGCAAGAACAAGTACAGTAACAGGTGTAAGCATGCGAGACATGTTTGTCCGTTATGTGCACATGCAATGTAGTGCAGTGCACTGTATGTATGCTATCTGGCAGCATACGGTCGACACATATAGTCGACGAAAAATGCAGTTGGAGAGGCGGGCTACGTGGTGCAGTGGTAGAGTGTTCGCTTAAGGATCCGTAGGCTGAGAGTTCTTTCACCGCTCTAGCCCGCTTTTCCAGCTGCTTAGTAAAAAGTTCTGATGTCCCGGTTCCTACCTAGACTGACAAAATGCAATAACAAGTACAGAAACAGGTGTAAGCATGCGAGACATGCTTGTCCGTTATGTGCACATGCAGTATAGTGTAGTGCACTGTATATATGCTAGCTGGCAGCATACGGTCGACACTTATAGTCGACGAAAAACGCAGCTGGAGAGGCGAGCTACGTGACGCCGTGGTAGAGTGCTCGCTTAAGGATCCATCGGCTGAGAGTTCGATTCCCGCTCTAGCTTGCTTTTCCAGCTGCTTGGTAGAAAGTGTCAGTCTAGGTAGGAACCGGGACATCAGACCTTTTAACTAAGCAGCTGGAAAAGCGGGCTAGAGCGGGGATCGAACTCTTAGCCTATGGATAACTGCATTTGTCTCGACTATATGTGTCGACCGTATGCTGCCGGCTAGCATACATACAGTGTACTGCACTTTAACGGACAAGCATGTCTCACATGCTTACTGACAACAGGAATTGAATTCTTGCAGGAATTCCGGCATTACATTACATGGTTTAATATTCAACTTCAAACACAGACTCCACTTTGGGCAAATCGGTCATTCGTTATGTTCATGCTGAAAAATTATTAATTTTACATCGATGCATCGACAAGTCCAGCCATTTTGTTGTAGTAGACTAACACTAGCTATGACAAAACGCTTGTTTAGCCAATCAACAACCTCAAAAAATATTAAGCTTATTAAAACGTGTTGCATAATTACGGATGAGTTAGGTAGCACAGACATAACTTGAGTCGACCTCTGGCTTGAATCGATTTCGTATAAAATCTAACAAGAAAATTAACTCTGTAGATGAAATTTTTGATAAATCAACTGCCTTCGGAGGCGTGGTACAGTCTCCTTTCTGAAGTATAACCTGGATGTAAAGTAGAATTCATCTTGTATCACGTCTGCGCAACCCCGCGGTTTGTTCCAAAATTTCAAACAAATTAACCACGCAGGAAAGGTGTAATACTGTCCAGACGCTCAATTAAATGTTAGTTTAAGCGAAATCTCTTTGGCAGTCTTAACAACAATGTTAATTTATAAACTTATATTTAAAAGCATTAATTATTGATTTGTGTACTCTTGACTATTGGTACAAGTTTCGCAAAATATTCATTAGTTCTACGAATGCACTTGAAATTGCATAATTACAAATCTTAATTATCGTTATGTACGTAGCTAGTGCTGAAGGTTTGTTTGTGCATTTTCAAAACGAAAAATAGTGAGAAAAACGCTCCGAAAAATGAGTTTGAATGATGCAAGTCAGTTTCAGTGATACAAACAGATGGTTTCGAGCATGCCGGATTTTCAAATTCTCTGTGGGCAAGCATGTTTGAGATGCTTATCTTAGTGCGTTGTAAGGTCTGGACTGGTCAAAAACGGTTATTTTCGCCCGATCCGAAAGCGGGTATGATCTGGCCCTTCTGTTTTTTACAAGGTAGTCTCTGGACCGCCAACTTAGGTATTTTTGGTCTAGCGCGACAGTGTTGATGTTACGACGTACGCGGTCTAGCTTGGTGCAGTGTGTGTAATGTTAAGACATTCGCAGTCCGGGGCGACCGCCTAAAGAAGGGGGAATGTGAGCATAGGCGGTGTAGTTTGGTGCAGAATGTGTAATGTTTAGACACATATACTCGTGCACGTATAGCACCAGAGGAAATTATTATATCGGCCGCGTGGTGCAATGGGTAGCGCGCTTGGCTAGCGAGCGAGAGATCCGAGGTTCGTTTCCCGACATTGCCATATCTTTCGGAGGAATTAAAGGGAAAAACCAATTATATTCGCAGTACTTCGGGAACGGGGTCGTCCCGACCGTGCAGTTCTGACACTGAGTGATCAGCATTTGAAAATGAGGGGCGTTCCCAGGAGGTTTCGAACTCGGCGACAGATTATCAGTCCAGCGCGCTAGCCACTGAGCCACGCCGCCTCACAATCAACTCCAAAGTGTTTCTATTTTTATGCCTTATAAGAACCTCAATCAGGGCCAGATTAAGGTGGTGGGAGGCTCGGAATGGGCGGTCCCGGCCCTTTTCTTTCTTTGGTTTACTTTTTCGACCACCATATTTTCCAAAATTTTCTCTTAACACACTCTTAAGGCGGCACCGAATCCACGATTCAACCGGATCCGAACCCGAATCCGATTCTTGCATTTTGCGAATTTTAGTATATATCTAAAATTTCTTTTAGAATATTAACGCAATGCCAGGAGCATAATAAACATTAAACGTTGGTATATATTTTTCGAGCTCGACCTCAGTTCAGAGATTTGTGACCTGCAATAAAAATATTGATGTCAGGGTGCAACCGGATTTCCGGTTCCGGTTCCGGCATTTTTTCACCTTCCGGTTCCGGTAGATTTTTACCGGATTTAAAAATTCCGGTGTTATAATTTGGCCGTTTTCTTAACTTTGCTAATTTTTAAGAATCTCTTTTGAAAGCCACTTGTACTCCGAATATAAGCCATTGATGGTGGATTTCACTTCAGTCGACGACGAAAATCTAAAATACAACAAATAAAATAAATAGCTAGGTTCGACTAAGGTTGTTTCACAAATAATAGAGCAAAAAATACGATTAAAATGAAATTTTTGCTGAAATCCATTTTTCACTTTCCGGTTCCGGTAAATTGTAATTCCGGTTGAACCCTGATTGATGTATATAACAATTTACTTGAATTTTATTGTTTAATGAAAAAAATTTTCCAAACACTGTTGGATTCGGTTTTTGATTCGTTTTTTGTCAGAACCGAAACAGGATTTGAATCTGAACCGCGAATTTTTGCTATACGCTATGTCAGCGTCCAGTTTCGAAAGTTTATATTAAAATCAAAATTCAGTCTTCCTCGTTGACATGCTTTCATCGAGAATTTGAAAAAAGGACTTTTGAGCTTTCACTACAACTATTTAATAGTTAGGTGGGTACAAACGGTTAGATTATTGTAAATTTTGCTAAATGATTTCGAAATTATGGGACAGACTTATTACTATTATAGTAAAAGTGAAAAACTGCATAAATGATGCCAACAATAGGCTATCACTTTCACGTGATTAGTTTCAGCACACAATTTGACACAACAAGGTTTGAAACGGATAGAAACTGTTGCAAAAATAGAAGACATTAAGTACGAACATACGCACCAAATATATCTCAATGCCAATGCAATTCAAACGTACTACTTTTTTTACATATTCGTTTACATGAACTTATGAGCACTTTTGTAAGAACATGTGTTAATATTTTTACTGTTGCTCTCCAGGTCATTATAAAAATCATTGATAATTTTTAAATTTGTATATTGGCCGGCCGACGGCCAGTGACCGGCCGAAAAGTTGTAATTGCACAACATTGTATACTGCAAGTCCCGAATCTTGTGGCAGTGTGGTCCAGCCGTAATCCGGACGGCTAAATTGCAGCCGGTTAGATGTTGCCTGTCTGCTTAACAAAAAGCATTATAAAATTATCCAGTGATGACGGATAAGCATTGTCAATCAAGGGCGCTCTATGTTGGAAAGTGAAGTTTCTGGCCTGAATACAGCTAATCTGAGTACGTACGCAACTTTTCATCGTACTACAATAAGTTTAGGATCGCAAATGATAGGTGGTATAGGCATAGGTGCTCAGTCCAACTTTGTAGAAACCAAAAAATAAGACAAATCTGACGAACTTTCTCATCATTTGGAAAAGTATTTTCTACAACCGTGTATCAGGGTGGCGCCGAATCCACGATTTGACCGAATCCGAATCCAGTGCTAATTTGCCGAATCCGAAACCGAATCCGAATCCTGCATGTTGCACATTTCACATACATCTATAATTTGTTTCGGAATATCAACGCAATGACAGCCGTATAACTTTTAATACGTCAATATATTTCGTCCCGACGTCAGTTCTGAGATTTCTCACCTGAAATAAAAAATATTGATTTTTATAGCAAGATATTTAAAATTTTATTGCTTAAAAATGAAAAACATATTGCCGAACGTTGTTGGATTCGGCTTTTGGATTCGGCTTTTCCACAACCGAATCCGAACCTCAAATTTTTACCGAATCCGAACCTTTGTTGCCACCCTGCCTTGTATATAACCCTGCCGAAGAACGCAGTCAGTACTCCTCAAAAATCCCGTAGTGATGCGACCGGCTGTAGAATAAGAATAGTCGGCCGCCCCAAACAGGTCCGAGAAGGCTTCCCAACGAAATGTATCACAACTTGTATAAGTTAATTGGTCCGCGAAAATTTTTTTATTGGCTTGTTATAAATTGAAACATATCATCGGTTATCGGTTGGTGGGACGCCCCTTTTGGTGGAAGGCCCGGGCACTTGTTATTGCGGTCGAGTAGTGGTCCGCGTTAGACACTGAGCAACGCCGCCTCAAAATCAACTGCTGAGTGTTTCTGTTTTTATGCCTTATCAGAACCTCAACATTATACACATGTATCTTGGTTCTTCCAGGTTTTTATTGCTGCTGCATATGAATGTACTACATATGCAGCAGTGATTTACCGATAAACAACATCAGCATTAGGTTAATACTTGTCTCCATGCATCCGCATGTCACTTTCCCCGGTTTTCTATAAGGTTGTCACTTGACCGCCAACTTATGTACTTTTGGTTCTACGGCGGCAGTTTCCCATTGCGGTTCAGTCGTGGTCACCATGTGATAAGTTGGGTAGGCTAGGGTACGACGGTTTTAGTTCTGAGTGCTCAGCAGCTGAAAATCAGGGATTTTCCCAAGAGGTTTCGTACTCGATCGACAGATTATCAGTCCAGCGCTGTAGCCGCTGAGCCGCGCTGTCTCACAATCAACTGCTGAGTTTTTCTATTTTTATACCTTATAAGAACCTCAGCTTTATACACATGTATGTTGGTTCTTCCAGGTTTTTACTGCTGCTGCATATAAAGGCACTATATATATGCACCGGTGATTTACCGTTGTACATCAGAATGAGGTTAATACGTGTAGCCATGCATCCGCATGTCACAAAGTTTAACTGCCAACTCGCGAAGGCACAATACACATTAACATAAAAATTGCTCTGTTTGCAGCAGTTCCCAAACTTGTTTTGTGTCGGAAAATTAGTTACGTATTTGATTTGCCAAAAATTCCAGCCAAAGGCTGAACCAATTCACGAGGCTGCGATCCAAGACCAAAATTCAACTCAGTAATAACTTACGTTGCGTATCTCGCGGCAATCTAGGATTTGTCGCACGAAAGTATTCACTTTTTGAGCTAATAAACGGCGAAAAACACTTAAAACCTGACAATAATATTGAAAAACAGAACTGGTAATTCAGCCAAGAGACTATCTAACTTAATCGAAAAATTATTCAACAATAATACGTACTCACAAAAATCCTACAGCTTTTTATTTTACCCAGTATATAATGGCAAATGGGCTAAAAACCGCATTTTTTCACATCCCGTTTCTTATATCATGATGTCCTTTGTCATGGATTTTCAACGCCGATGCCATAAATACGTACATTATGTACACAGTAAGGCACACAATCATTGATCTTCACTCAGCTCGTATTTCACCAAAGTGACCCACAGACAGGCTTCGATGACACAAAATTATGACTTACATAATTATCAACAAAAATATGATTGTTTTATTCTTAAAAGTCTTTCTGTTTCAACGCATTTGCATGTACGTATATCATTTTCATTTTCAACGACGAACTCTGACTCTATCGGCGCTCTTCGTGATTTCCACACCCCGCCGTCTTTTGCGATATCCCAGATCACGCGACCACTGTTTACTACGTGAATTTTTACGCCTTCCACGCGCTTCATGGCCTAATCGTTGCCTGCTATATCGCTCTTCCTGTCGTCGTTGTTGTTGTTGCCGGCATAGCTTTACGAAAAATACAGAGGTCTTCGGGCAAACGCTACCACCCCCGCGGGGTCTGTCCGCAGGACGCTAAGGTCGGGGCGTGGGTCCCTTAAGTGTCGAATACGGGCTGACGTGAGCGCTGGACAATGTATGAGCCAGCGATTCAAGTCTTGTGATGCTTCTTTACATTTGCCGCAAATAGAATCGAAGCCGGGCTTGACGACCGTCTTATAAACCGCAAGTTGGAGGCAGTGGCCTGCTCGCAGACGTGCGAGCAGCACTGCATCCTTGCGGCTAATGCAGCTGTCATTGCCGACCGGGCCGCCATAGATGATTCGTAGTGACACTTTGAGACAGGCGGGGCGTCGCGAAACTGTTGCTGCTTTGGCTGCTGCATCGACTGTCTCGTTTCCGATGAGGCCGACATGACCGGGGACCCATTGCAGATTTATTCTTCCACTCGCTCGCGTAAAGCTTTCATTGTCTGTGCCGTATCTGTTGTGTTGCTGTTGATGTTTGCCATACATCTCAATGGCGCACGGCTGTCCGAGCAGATGAGAGTCTCATCAGTGACGTCGTTTTCGTATAGCCAGTTGGCAGCGAGTTCCAGAGCGGTCAGTTCTATTTCGTACAAGCAGGTCAGCGGCCTGCCTCTTCGTTTGAGGGTGTCAATCACGTTGAAGTCTGCCGGGTTTCCTCTTCTTCGCGCACGGTGGCTCATGAAGAACTGCGATCGCTTGTCGTTCCCGGGCCCAGCTGTTGCCGAGACCGATTGGGCCAGTCGCTGGCCCATTTGACGGAAGCCGCTCCTGATCTTCGAGCGATGTAACACGTTGCTTTCAATCAGCGTTTGCCGGGGGTTGTTGGTTGGCAGGCGTGGTGACTTCTCGTATGCTCGGCAGGAGGTCTTCCGAGTGCGACGAGTATGAACTGATTCCAGCTTCCAGACGGAGTGCTTCTACCGGGGTTGTTGCAACTTGACTCGTGATAATGCGAAGCGCCTTGTTTTCTACTAGGCAACCAGTGGTCTACGTAGCCTGAAAATTTTTTGGGGGAACTTTCCAATATTCGGTGGATCAAAAATGCAGCAGATAAAGTGAATACCTATCTCCAACTAGGGTTATTTTACCAATGATATTGCAAAAAAGAAAATTAAGATGGATTTTTCGGTGGCATGTATTTTTCGCATGAACCCTACCTCAACACTTGTGCGCAAATTGTTTTGTTACAAGTGTTGAGGCAAGGTCAGCAATATTTTGAACTGTGTGCGGCGCCTTATCGTTCAGGATGTACATCCAGGGTTTCAAAAGGAACTATATACATTTCACAGGAAGCAGGAAAAGGAGCCGAGCTGGAATTGTAAATATATCGTTCAACACCCAATTAATATTGATAATTGACGATTATTGGAAAAAGTGCGCTGTTCGTCAATGCCTCGACTGTTTTGTGCTTTTTGAGCGAAGCGAAATTGCGAGCGAAGCTCGGAGTTTCGCGAAGCGTTTTATGTTTTGTACTTGGGGGTCGAAAGGTGGATGTCCGTCCGAAAAGAATCTCAGGAACGGCTGAACCGATTTTCATAAACTTTTTTTGTTTGAAAGTCAATTATCCTAGGGTGTTAACCTCGCATTAGGGTTTTAAAATTTTAAGCCGTTTATTAGCTACAGGCTAATTTGCATAATTAATTAAGCCTAAATTAGGACTTTCCACAATATTTCAGTAATTATTTCAGTTAGAAGCAATCTAATTTTAGCATTAAAGGGTTTTTGGGTGCGAGAAATCTCCGTAGACTGTTTACAAACCTCCAAAACTGATAATTGAGTTGTTAGCTAATGGATAATTTGCATATTAGCATAGTTTGTAAGCCTAAATTAGGACTTCTTACAATATTTCACTAATTATTACAAACCTCCAAAACCGATAATGGAATAGTTAGCTAATAGCTAATTTGCATATTAGCTTAATTGACAAGACAAAATTAGGACTTTTTAAATTATTTCAATAATTATTAGGGTTTACTGAAGGATTTGGTGCGAGGAATCTGAATATATTGTTTACAAACGTCTAAAACCGAAAAACCGATGGTTGAGTAGTTAGCTAATAGAAATTTGCATATAAGTATAATTGATAAGCCTAAATTAGGCGTTTTTACAATGTTTCACTAATTATTAGGGTTACAAGCAATCTAATTTCAGCAATAATGGGTTTTTGGGTGCGAGGAATCTGAATAAATTGTCTAAAGACCTTTAAAAGCAATTGTCGAATAGTTACGTAGCTAATACATAATTTGCATATTTGCTTAATTGACGAGACAAAATTAGGACTTTTTCGAGGAAATTGCTTACAAACCTCCAAAACCGATAAATGAATAGTTAGCTAATAACTAATTTGCATATTACCTTAATTGCTTACGTGTGTTTGAGCTTCGCTCAATAAATGTAGTCCCACTACGACTGGTATTAACCAGATTTCCCTAAAAGCGAAAGGGATATGCTCCTCATCCACAAAAAGACTCATTGTCTAATCGCAGTACAAATGCAACATACCAAGCTGAGAATCAAGGTCAGTGTTTGTTTTCTAGCAAACAATGTGATTAAAGCGGAGAGGTGACAAATGTTAAAATCGCACACCTCATTCCTCAACGGAATACAACAGTGGGAGTAGCATCAGCAGCAACAACAACAGTGCAAAAACTGACTAAGTTGCCACCGATTGTGGCGTGTGCGCCGGTGATTCCTACCGGGGAATTGAACGATTTGATGACAGATTGTTCGATGGAATACGATAATGGACTAAAAACGCGTCCCTTGCTAGCAGGGAAAAGAGTCTCGGTTTCAGCAAGTCTCGGTATTTCGCAGGTCTCGGTCTCGGTATCACTTTTTTGTGTCGGTGGTTTGGAACCGAGACCATAAGTCAAGGATACAGCAAATATATTACTGTATTAAGTAAGTAATGGCTGATGAATAAAATTTTTTTTCTGAAATTTTGAAATTTCATAATTACACTATAATTACGAGCACATATTCTGAAAAAATATGAAAAACACAAGAACTATAAAAATACAAAAAACTACGAAAAAGCATTACAGATAGTTTATTTTGAAATTTTTAATTTTTTCGGTGATGACCAAAAATTGACGGTGACCGAGACTTTTCTTGACCGGACTCGGTAGTCAGATCTGGGTCTCGATTTTTAACCGATACCGCCGTCCCTGCTTCGCAGCAGGGTTTCCGGATAGCGTTGTTAATTGTCTGGGAAGTTCAAAATATTTTGAGCGGCGGCTCGGCGATGGCCGATAATTTGAACCGTTGCATTCGGTGCCGACTTCGCAAGGTGCCGTGCTAGTATGGTTGGATCTGTTGGTAGCAGGCGGCAAACGTCTAGGACTAACCAATCTCACAACACTGGGGGTCGGCCCAGTTGGGCAGCGAAGGAGCGTTTTCAGGGTTTTCGACCGATTCGACGATGTCGAGTATTCCGTGGGATAACGGCGGCGATGTAGTAGCGGATCTGAATGATACAACTCCGAGAACAAGGAACGTGGTTAAGACTGGGAGTTGAACTGCTGGAAACGCTAGACACGACCCAGAGATTGAATTCGTCTGTGGGTCGCCTGTATCCGCCGCATGAGAGGGTTAGTATTTGACGGTTAGCGGTCGGAAATGGACGTAGAGCTAGTGGACAAGGGTGCTACTACTAATTCTAGTTTTTGTGCTGTAAATGGCTGTTCTGCTACAACGGATCAATTGAATAGCTTTAAATTGAAGTCGCGAGGGCTAAATTGAACTGAAACTGTAAGAGAGTATCGACTACGATCCAGGGTACAACTGATAGTGACCCATCGTCACGCTTCGAAATTAAAGCGCAGGCCAGTGAGTGTCCCAGAAGGCATCAGACGATGTTAAAATTAGATGTGATCGAAGATAATGAGTATTTCATTGACATATATGTTTTGGTAAGTTACAGTAGCTATTCCAAGAAGGGATCTTGCTTAACCAAAATAATAATTCGAAACTTTTCTGAAATTTTGTGCTTTTGTAAAGTTTAGCTGAAGCCACGTTTCTTGTCTTTCCGATTTCATAAAAATAATTTGGAACTTGGGGAGGTGTTTTTCTAATATGGTACTGAAAATGAGTAGTGTTCGTGTGGGGGAGGCCCCTTGTTACTTCATTGCGAAATAATAGGTGGATGAGGTCGTGTTGGCATTTTGTGGAATGTAAATCTGGGGTTCGGCTTCCGTTTTTCAGTCCAAGACACATGTTCTGTCGTAGAAGTAATAGCATTTTTGCAAGTATTGAACGTATCATGTCATTGTGTTGCGTTGCGGAGTTGATTGCATCAGTAGATGTTTGTATGTTGAATGGTAAGCCAATTCTGCGCTAACTGTTATGTTTGCAGTAAAATAATGTTGTAATGGCCACGATACATATTTTAGACTTCGTTCCAGCTTATTTTTGCTCTTAGAATTTAGTGTTATTGTAAAATTGAGCTGGGTTATTTACGTTGACAGTGGGCACTGGTAAACTAGAGTGGATTGCGTAAAATATTGATGTTGATGTTGTTATGGTTGCGACAGATTTTCACACTGACGAGCTTCTTCAACAACCAAAAGTACCTGGACATATCGCCAATCATAGCCAGTGATAGGTGCTACACACAGTTGAGAAATTTGGTCCAGATGGCAGCACTGTGAGGTCCTCCTGTGTAATCTTCCGTGGTTTCAAATGTTGGAGGGCCAAACGAGAGAATCTGCAAGCATTTTCTGTTTGGGTCAATCAATTTTTCCACCAAGAAAGTTTGGGATGTTGAACGCTAGAAAGCGTATAAGGTTGCCTATATACGTACTAACAAAGCGTTGATGTTTTATTCGTAAGATGAAAAAGCCGGAACCGAAATTCCGGTTGTATTTTGTTTAAGGGGTTTTACACCAACAGAGGCGCAGCAACACTCAGCTGTGTGGAATCAATCGATGTGGAAAAGAGTGGACCAAACAAACGGTCTGTTTACCGTATGGTCATTCAGCGAAAAGAGTTGACTGTTTAAGTGTTGCGCTATGCTTGAGTTTCGGCACTGAAAGATGTAAGATTATACTCAACTGCGTCGTAGTGCATAGTGCGGCGTGAGAAAGTTTAGCACAACCGTAAATGATTTATAAAGTATTTGGTTGCTTGTTTTGTTATCAATATGTGTAACGTTGGCCTTTAGAAGTTGTACCTTGTTCCTGAATCTATTGTTGTGCTGTGAAATGGTAACATTTTGCATGCTTATAAGCGCTAATTATATTAGTTTATCCGTGTACGCTCGACTGGCGTAGTCAAAAAGTGTTTTTGCTTTAAGAATTTTCACAGGGGGCTCTTATCTATCTTAAATGTTAGAAAAATTCCTGACGGAGTTCTCCATTGCCCTGTCGTTTCCTGCAATGCTGTTTATGTATCACTTAGTTTAGTTTTCAGTGCGAAATTATGCTTTAGCGTCAGTACACTAGTGTGGAGACAATCTATGCTTTCGAGAAGTATATGGATTCCTCGGTAATGAAGACATTTAAAAGTAAGCTATGGCCATTACGTTGATTACGAAATAACATATATTTCTTCCGTCTTGAACGGGGCAATATCTCCTGATTTAAAACAACGTTTGCTTATTTGGATTTGGAATTAAGCGGTTTAATCAACTTCAGTGAAATCGATATCTGATTTTAGTGGACAGTGAACGGTTTCGTGAGGATTGGATTTTTTGCGAAACGCTTCATTAAATATGACGAAGTAGATTTAGGCTTTACCAATTATGCAAATTAGCCTGTAGCTAATAAACGGCTTAAAATTTTAAAACAAAAAATTTATCACATAAGTTTTGCTTCGCTCAATGATTAAGATCTTTTTGCTAATTTTGTTTTTTAGTAATTTTAATAATTTAGATCTTTTTGCTAGTTTCATTTTTTGGTAATTTTAATAATTTCGATCTTTTTGCTGATTTCATTTTTTTGGTAATATCAATATTTTAGATCTTTTGGTAATTTCAATATTTTAGATCTTTTGGTAATTTCATTTTTTGGTAATTTTAATAATTTAGATATTTTCGCTAATTTCATTTTTGGTAATTTTAATAATTTAGATCTTTTTGCTAATTTAATTTTTTGGTAATTTTTAATAATTTAGATATTTTTGTTAATTTTATTTCTTGGTAATTTTAATGATTTAGATCTTTTTCCTAATTCCATTTTTTGGTTGACGCAAAGTGCTACCCATTGAATTTAAGTTTCGAAAGTTTCGTTGGTTTACTGTGTGCGTCGTTGCAATTAAAAGATTACTTTTCGACCAAAAGTTAATTTGTTATTAGTACAGAAATTATATGCTTTGATAGTGGTTAATTTATCGAAATTTGCTGAGATACTTTAAAGCATTACGTAATGATTATTTCAGTACTTCTATATTCTTGGGCTGTAGTTGTTCGTGTTGCAAACCCTATTTCCGACGTACCTATACTTTGTTGACAAGCGTGCCAGCAGGTCAACATTCAAATGGTTTAGGCTGATGTTATATCAACTGCCAGTGGTGGTGCTGCTTTTTGCTACAACGATGTTGACGTTGTTCAACATAATCGCGTTACGAGGAAATGAAATACTACTGAATAAGTTAGTTTTAAAATTTTAATGAAAATCTTTACACCAGTTTGTTTTACCTGAGAATTTTTTCTCATTTAACTGTTTTAACTTTTAACCTCCCTAGATTTTGTGTTGTCAGCCTCTTTGGCATCTGTTGATTGTTTTTCAGGGTGAAAACTACAAAAAAATGAACTCAGGAACAAACTGCTAATTTATTGTGTTTTTATGCTATTGACTAATGTATTGTCTGACCTGTATAGAATACTGATTGGGCTTCTAAAACCGTACTTAGTACAACTTCATATTCAAATATTTAATAACTAACTATTAAAACAATTTATCGTTTCTGAAACTGGTACTTAGGAAAAACTGAACAAACTTTTTCGAAAATTATTTTTCGGTTTTTTATATTTCTAAGGGTCCCTTATACTTGAAAATTTATTAAAAAGGGGGACAAATGACATACCGTTCGACGCGGTTTGACGAGACAAACACAGTGGAGCAATTTTTTCCACAATCAACTCGCCCTACAAAAATACCTTCATTCAAGTTTCAGGGATCTTTCTTTAGTTATATTGTGCAAAAGTAATGTTTTATTTGAAGCCGTTCAGGGGGCTACCGCCCCCTGAACCCCTGCTTTTCTAATGGAGCATCCACGTTATAACGCTTGCGCAGATGCAAAAAATGTCCAGTTTACCCTACAAAGAGAGTACGTTTTGCAATTGTAGCTAGAGTGTCTGGACATAAATAATGGTGTGCTTAGATAGTGGTGTTTGTCCGCAGTCTGTCGTAAGGGAATCTGACAAAACACATGGCGTTTTTTGGGTGTATGGACTTTTTAAGGTATGTGCATTAATGCAGATATTGTTATAGCGTTTTAATTGAAATGTGTGAAGTTTTTTGTTTAAATAGTCCCTTCGGAGGGCCTCAGTAAATTTGTACACTTTGCATATGGCATAGGGACAAAAACATGTTATTGCCGTAAGGTTAAGACAAATATAAGCTTCCAAACTGGCTATGTTTATTGTCGGTACTCTGTAAGGATAAGTTATTCGCGTAAGACCTACTGCCTTAGCCCACTCTGTTCACACAACGTTGATCCTCGGAGGGACAGGACAATTTTTTACTTTTTCGCGAGCGTTATAACGTGGATGCTCCATAAAGAGAAGCTAAGCAGATATGCGGCTGCTGCCCCCTAAGGCCCCCGCACTAAACAACTCATGCTATGCAGCTGATAATCTCCTTAAGAACAAATAAAAATCGTAATGCGCAAAAAACCTAATACTGGTTACGTTTTGTACACTCGATAATTATTGACTGAGTAGACTGATAAAATGTTATTTTCTGATCCGCCACATCGTTGTGATGCGGGGTTCACGTCATAACTGGGGCAGCTTGGAACACGTTTTGTGCGAGTTGATTCGACATCAACATAAAATGTTGTGATCTAAATAGCGGTTGCGTAGACAAAATGTGAATGTCACGTGACATTGGCTTACACTGCAAAAATGGTGAGTCAAACTGACTCTCTCTGAAATAGGAGTCGAATTTGACTCTGGCAGAGTCAGCATCCGGGTGCCTCAGTTATAACGTAAACCCCGCATGAGCACGAAAATATCAAATTTTTGAAAAACCGCATATTTTGACACTTACTTTTGACCTTATGCGTGAGATACTAATCTGTGTCACTTAAGAACTATGAATACCTTAGGCCATTTAAGGAAGATTTGTTAGCTACGTCCTGATACTTGAATGCAATCTAGTAGTAGATTTGAATTAACTATCCGGCTTCACCTGGATATTAGATTTTCCGGCTCTGTCGTTTTTTGGCATCCGGTAGCACCCTTATACATAAAGGTTGATTTAGGACATTAAACGTGAGATTGATATTTCTAAAATGTCAACTTTTGCTAGAATTTAAGTTGTTGGTGTTGTAATTTATCCGCTTTACATATATCTTTTGTATACGTGTACTTTTAGTACCCAGACCTTTATACGTATTCGCTTACATTATCTTTACATCCTGTTTTTCGATATTTTTACACGTTTTAGGTAAAGTATAGGCTCTGTTAAATGACGTACATCTTTATGTGTATATTATACAAATATTACAAATATGTACAGTAAAACAAACAGTTATGCAAATATTAGTAGGATTTGAACAAAATTTGCATTTTCATGAACAGACCGGTATTTTGTTGACACAATGTTTACAAAATGATATAATTGCTAATGATGTGCCGATACCAAAATTTTTGCCGTTGCTGATTCCACTTTTAATATACGATGTTTTAAATAAACTAAATACTGCATTACATCATTATAAGTGCGCAAACTTAAACCCTAACCACCATAAACGATTATGATTTTATGAGAATGGCTCATTTCAGTCAAATTTTTAAATGAACGCAAGAGACATAAGTAACATTTTCCTGATCTGACAGCATTCCCACTCATTGCCGAGTGCAAAAAAACATCGGTAAGGGATCGACAATTTGTGCAACCGAAGGTGAAACAACCGCAGCCGGAGGTGACTTAAATTAAAAAAATAACGGATAATCGAGACGTGCAAATATTGGCTGGGTTTCCTAAAATTTAGAGAGAATAGCGGATGCACCGAAATTTTGGATCTTGGGTGAATTTTGTGATTTTTATTTCATTTCGACCAATTGTAGCATGAGTTTACCGTAAACGGAAACTGATACGCGGTTATACTTAATTATTTAGAATTTAATGATTATCAAAATGTTGAAAATTGGTTTCTCTTCCGCTCACTTTTGTTTTCAGTTGACGCAGTACTTGTACGTATTTACGTTTGTTTTCAGCGTGAAAACTATGAGTTTTCCCTGTTGTATAGCGTTTGTGAGGTTTCGTAGCAGATCAGGTACAACCGAGGCAGATGATCTCCAGCTGCTGTGTAATTTTTGCCGGAGTTTCAAGCAATTTCGGTTGTGAAATTTTGCATATTTTGGTAAAATTTATTTATTTGGTGCGTTTCATTTTAACTTTTGGTACAATTTTGATAAGTTACCGAAATTTCGCAAAAAATAAGCGTAAACCGTTAAGTTTAACGCATATCTTGCAGATGTTTTCTAAGATAGCAAATTAAACAGCACCTAGCTTAAGTCCTGCTTCGCCAAAGTTTGTTGATCTCCGGCTTCGGTTGATTATGCTTAATATTAAACGACACGAAACGCATAGTATTTTATGTTGTGTGTGTACTCGGGAGTCGTGGTGTACTCGGATGTCGTAAGTAGTGATGGGCATCGGATATTTTTTCATATCCGGATATCCGGCAATTCTTTCCGAATATTTATCCGGATATCCGAAACGAAATTTTGTATTTCGGTAATCCGAAACTCGATTTTGTGTTTTTTGAGCTTCCGAACCTCAATTTTCGTTTCTTAAGCGCTTGTTTTAACTTGTTGCTCTAAAGGAAGTACCCTAACCCTCAAGCAAATTGATATGAGCATTAGAGATACAATCCTAAGAATCGGTATTATTATGCCATTACTTATACTGGTGTCGCGCTTTTAGCAGCGGATACAGAAATTTCTAAAGGGGCGGGATGGTAAATATTTTGAAACGCAATTTTTCTCCAAAAAATTTTCTTAGTGGGAAAATTATAAGGTAGGACCCTATTTTATAATGAAAGTATTATGATGAAAGGACATATTGTATGGTAATAAATGACCATATCATTTTATCACAAAAAAATTATGTAGGGAGTGTGGACAAATTGTAAGGTAGGGGTCCTTAGACATTTTTCTTATTCGGACCGTATATCCTGTGTTGATCTGTAGTCTACACAGACAAACGTTCCGCCGATGATCTTTACATGGTCTAAACGATGGATGTCTGTTCGTCTGTCTCTCCGACGAGAATCTCACGAAGCGCTGAACCAATTTTGATATACTTTTTTTGTTTGAGGAAAGCTTATTCAAGATTGTTATTCTGTCACTGGGATTTTTAAATTTTAACCGTGTGTCAGGGTGTAACTGGATATCCGTTCCGGTAAAAATCGGGGTCCGTCTCCGTTGTAAAAATAACGGAACATCTGGTGTTTACGTTCAAACTTAGTTATAAATGACGTACAGGTAAGTATTACTCGCAATTTTTCCTTACAGATATGCTTCAGTCAGAGTAGGTAGGCCTCAGGCCCCGGCAGAAAATCGGCTTCCGGGTCTGACCTCCAGATCCGGTATGTTTCACCGCCGGACGCACCCTGGTTACTGTAGTTCTGTATATAATACTCAGAAACATTCCAAACTACCTTTTTGTATTTAAATTGGTACAATGTGATGTTTCGTTCACGTTGCTCGCAAAGTTTTCTTAAACTACTATTACCATTACTGCTCCAACCACTCCCAGATCATATATATTTATCTGGATGCAACCAGAATTATAATTTACCGGAATCTTTAGTAAAATGCTTAAATTCCACTATTAACCGAAATTTAATACTGGAATTTTGAATTCCGGCAAAGTTTACCGGAACAGGCACTGGTAGGTAGAAGAATACCGAAAACCAATTGCCGGTTGCACCCCCCGCGATATTTATATATTATGTTTATATAATATGTTCTTAGTTATGCAATATTTTTACTTTTCACATGAAAAATCCGCCAAAAAATTTGAACTTTAGTTTTCGAAACTAAAACTCTCAGCACCGAAAATGCCGGCAAATCCGGCGAAAATGTAGAATTTAAAATCGGGAGTGGAACGAAAAACACTGGACGCTTCTATTGAAAAGGAATCCGGCTGCACTATGCGTATAAATGTGCTAACTGTGCTTAATTTTTTGCTTTCATTGACAAATAAACTTTGCAAATATCCTAATTATATTATGTTCTATTAAGTCACATTATTACGTCTGAGCGTGTATACTAGGGAGTATTATAACGAGAAAAACACTCGCAAACAAAAAAAGCATTTTTCATATTTTTCGGGGAAAATGGAAAATCCATATTTTCGGCCATAATTTTTTCTGTAAAACAGCAGCCTGAATACTCTTACAGAGAGCGAATTAGTCGTTTCTTGTTATTTCTGAGTTAATTCCCGAAACCTCAGCTCGGTTTTAGCCGATTTAATTCCGGATGAGTTGATTAATTAACTCAGAATGAGTTCTAAAATTCAAAATTCTGAGTTCTAAAGGACCTAATTCAGAGCTCAGGCTTGTTAGTGAATTAAACTCATTCAGAGTTCAAATCAGATCACTGGAGTTTACAGTGTAATTAATGGCTCATCCACGTGTATATAGTCTAGTGTCTCCGCTACTGTAGAAAGAAATAGTCTAACCACTTGTTTGCAAAGGCGGCACAAAATATTGTTTTAGAATATTTCGACTTTCCAGAGGGCATACATAGTCTGGTATGGTGGTAGTCCCTTCGGAGGGAGTAGGTCCAGTGTGGACACTGAACACAGTGTCTGACATTGCAGTTGTATTCTAGACAGCTCGTGGTGGGATAAAGTGGTTCAGATGATCTGGGTTCCATTGCCTTTTAAAAATATAATGAATTCTTTCACCGGAGTGTATATAAATATTTTTTGACAATTATAAAGGGAATATATAATAATGTAATTGGATTAAAACGTCTCAGAATTTTTCGACGATTAAGGAGGATTTTGAAAAGTAAATGGTTCATAGTTCAGATTCAACATAAATGAAGTAAGATTTGGTATAAGTTTTGTTTGTCTGTGATAGCTTCGAATTGTTCCTACAGCTTCAGAATGGTCAAAGGAGTCATTGCCGCAAAATGTCTGAAATATAAACCTGAAAACTTCTTTTGCTGCGCCATTGTTCATCGTATGGAAATACATTTATACGTAAAGCAGGCATGTTTTGAGCGCTGGTTTGTGTACGCTGCACTCCTGCTTGTTTAGGCGAAATTAAGCAGTTAAATGATGTTTAATTTACTAAATATTGTAAGGTGTTGTTAAATCAATTCGTTTTACGCTTGTTTTTTTTACAAAGTCTCGGCAATTTTTTCTTCAAAATTGCATCAAAAGTTAAAACGAAACTCACCAAACATATAAACTTTGTATAAATATGCAAAATTTCACTTCCGAAATCGCCAAACCCTCAAGCAGAAATGGTATCGAAGCCGGAGCCATACCTCCTTTTTGTACCCTGATTACTACTGAACTTATTCTTAGTTAACGTGTATTTTACAACTAGATCGTTTGTTGTTGAATTACTCAGCCTAAAAGGATTGGTTATCTTCCATAAACGTAACGATATATACCATAAAAATGCATGATACTTTTCAAAATTTGTACATTGACCGGCCGGCGGGCAGTGATCTGCCGGCCAGCCAGCCAGTAGAAAAGGTGGTAACTGCACAACACTACTTCACACTCAGTATAATTGCTTAACAGAGTCCATTCGCACAGACTTTGTATTATGCAATAGCGAATTTCTTTCTGACAGACTCACGGCAAAACAGCTGTCCTTTCTACAGCGCAATGACAAAGTGGCATCTGTATGGGGTAATGTGATTAAGTATACGCCGTTCAGAGGGATAATCTGTTGTCAGGTGGGTGTACACAGGATGTGGGTGAGTTTAGATATATACTAAATAAGCACTGCAATTAGAAACTTAAGGACTCGCATGTGGCTACACTTTTTTACAGTAGCGTAGACAGTATTACATGGATGCGCATAAGCGATTTGATTTCAGTTTATACTAAACGCTTTTTACATTAACATTTCATTAACTAAGTGATCTGATTTCAGTAATAATTCTGAATTTATCAATTTTGTCTCCAAAACGGATAAATGAATAGCTAGCTTGTAATAAGTTAGCAGATTAGCTTAATTGGTTGTAATACAGGATACGGTCAACGGGTTTGCGGACAAATTCAATTGCTATCCCTCGCAGGTGTTCGGGCTGCGGATCTACCAATAGTAAGCCGATGCGTTCAGTGGATGATGGTTGTCTAGGCTTGGTAAAAGCTTCCGAAAGGTCATGACTTATTATGTGCTACACTCACTCAAAGTTGCCGTTAAATATCCTGTAATGGTTTCATTTTAGGGTATTTGGTTGCTCTGTCTGTTTGGGATTTAAATTTGATTTCGTATGTATTGGTCCGGAAGCCGCCCGGAGCAGCAAGTAGATCCTTGGGTCTTTATTCGACTGGTTATGAGTACGTAAGGATTTAAGGGTTTTACTCCGTTGAAATATTCGGTATTAATCAACTTTACCCCAGGAAGGCGACGACTCTAGGGAAGAGCACTCAAACTTTGTGTATAAACATACCACTTATGTAAGCTCTAATGCGCGGTTCACGTTATAAATGGTGCAGCTGGGTCACGTTTTGTCACGTTGTATATATTGGGTAACATTTTGTCTGCGATGTAACCCAATATGATATTCCAAAAACAGTGGTTGTCTGCTAACATGAGGTATCGGTCACGTTTTGTCTTTCAATTTCATATGATATTTCCTACGTTGTCTGTCAATATCATATGATCATTTTGAAAATGTCTATTGGATCAGTTGCATAAAAGGTTTGGAATATCATATGATACTAATCGACATGTGCCGTTAGTATCATATGATATTACAAGACAATGTAAGTAAATACTTATATTATAAAGGGAAATATAAATTATGGCAGGAAAATTTAAATTTTGGCGGAAAAATTCAAATTTGGCGGAAAATTCAAAATTTGGCGGGAAAATTAAAATTTTGCGACAAATTCAAATTTAGACGAGAAAATTCAAAATTTGGCGGGAAATTCAAATATTGGCGGGAAATTCAAATTTTGGCGGGAAATTCAAATTTTGGCGGGAAATTCAAATTTGGCTGAAAATTCAATTATTGGCGGCAAATTCAAATCTTGGCTGATAATTCAAATTTTGGCGGCAAATTCAAATTCAGGCGGGAAAATTCAAATCTTGGCGAGAAGTTCAAATCTTGTGGGAAATACAAATTTTGGCGGGAAATTTACATTTTGGCGCAAACATTCAAAATTTGGCTCGAAAATTCAAATTTTGGTAAGAAAATTCGAATTTGTAAGGAAATATTCAAAATTTTAGCGGATTGTCTTATGATACGTCTTATCTGTCCGTATAATATGATGGTAACAAATATTTATGTTGATGTCGAATCAAAATGTGGCAAAACGTGACCCCACTGCCCCAGTTACAACGTGAACCCCGCATGATGCATCATCCAGGTAATAATGCGCACGCAATGTTTCGTCCACCGTTTTTATAGGGTTATTAAATTTTGACACTAAATTTAATTGGTAAACAAGATTCTTCAAACTATTTAGCTAGTATGATAAATTTATAGGCTATTTTTGAGAGTCAGCCAAAAATGGCAGGGTATTATTGCAGGGTATCATTATTGACGTCCTTTTAAAGACCTGACCGGTTTTATGATATTAGTTTTCAACGTAGATTATTCAAATTGAGGTTTATAGGGATCTTCAGCAGACTGAAGTCTCCACACACAGAACCAAATACGATGTTGAACAGAAGAAAATTAGTCTAAAGCTTAAGCCCATTGTATTGCTGTCCCGCGGAGCAGGGTACGCCCTTCAATGTAATGTGGACCAGAACCTTCGAAAAATTCAACAACAAAGATGTAAAAGAAAATTTCGAAGTCTACTTATGTTGTCAGTCATTCTTGCGAAAGTAAAAAATGTAAACCATGGTAGTTTTATAACTGTGGAAACGTCGAATTTTTTATTTTTCCACAAAGCTGTTTATCAGTACTAGTGCAAGCTATACGATTGCTTGTTTTCAAAGTGGTAGTGCTTTGGACCAAAACATGTGAAAAGTTCACGCTATTTTAGCTAACTCCAATTTTTTGATAAACTTTTTATAGACTCGCAGCTTTTCAACCATTAGAGACAGGACAAATTTTTTACATTGCGTGCGTATCATTATCTGGATGATGCAATAGAAATTTTGAGCGAGATAGTTGTCACTGTCATGGGTCAAAAATTATAGTTGCTCTGAACCCAAGTTTGATTTTGAGGTATGGAGTCAAGGTTTGCGTTTGGGCCTATTTGGGGGGGGGGTGACCATTCAAGGTGACTCAAGTCTCGTCAACTTGAATTGAAACAAACGTTGGTACATCGTGGAATTCCACAGTTTATTAAAAAGAACAAGAGATAGGATTTTATTTCAAACTGTACCTTAAATCCAGAATGTCGAAACAAGATTTAAAAATAAAACTGATCGGTCTTAATTGACGTTGATGTGATTAGATTAGCTCAAGATAGCTTAATAACGCTATTCGATTAGCAATATAAGAATAGCTAAAAGAAAATAGATGTTTTGAACGACCGTTTAAGTTAGCTTACCACTTAGTTGAATATAGGCTGGCCACGTTATCAGCAAGAGAAACATTTTTCTGATACTTGGATCTTTACATTATCTTGAGCGTTATCATTATTAAGGTTTTAGATTAACCCATTTTCCTGATTTTATTGGTTGTCGCTTAATTTACTCCTATTTATGGGTCATCCACGTTATACTGTCTACGCTACTGTAAAAAATTGTCCCCACTTACGAGCCCCTCACTTTGTAGTTGTAGTGTTACTAAATGACATGTCCAAATGTCACCCATATCCTATAGACCTTCCGGACAACTCGCATACCCTCTAAACAGCCTATACTTTGTCACATTGCCGTCCATACCCATGCTACACTGTCGATGCGTCATATGAAGGTCAACTGTTTTGTCCCGAGTCTGTCAGAACAGACTCTGTTTAGTCACCTAAAGAGTCTGTTTCAAGGGACTCTGTTTTACAGAGTCTGTCTGAAGGGACTATTGTAGAGCTTAATATTGAGTATGCCGCAACCACGGGCGAAAGAAGGGTGCAACTACCGTTGGGCTTGGTGTGCGACGTTAAAGGGTTCCCACTCGCTCGTCCTCCCCTGGGGGACAACAGTGTAGGGTTCCGGAGCTATATATTTACACCCCAGCCGCCGCCCCCCCCCCTCACCGGTCACGACAAAGTTTGTTTTCGACAGGGACACCGGGGTTTAACTTTCTGGTATACCAGAGTTATTATATTCTAACCTGCTCTGCTTGAATGGGGCGGGACGTTCTCTTACAAGTTATCTTTTACCGGCAAAAACCTTCCTGCCCCCACTTTTAAAAATTTCTGGCTGCAGTTAATTTTTAAGAAAGTAAATTTTTAGAACACTGCAACGTTTTTAAAACAAGCCCTAGTTACGGGCTGTGGACTGTCAACAAGCTCTTTTTCGGACGTCCCGATGTCAGACACTGTGTCCAGACAGTGTCTAATTTGTCCTTAGTCCCTTCGAAGGGACTACTGCCAAAACAATCTAGCTAGGTACACCTTGTGTAAAGTCTTAACATCGTAAGAACAATGTCGTTTTGTCCAGCCCTTGAAACCAGGGGTGTGGACAATTTTTTACAGTAGCGTAGACAGTATTACGTGGATGACCCATTACGAGTCAGGGAATCCTAGGGTTACTTGTTGTGATATGTTGCAAAAAAATTCTGCATCATTCATTTATTGAATTGTTTTCCATGTTTAATTTATCAATAATTGATTGTAATTTAGCTTTACAGGGCTAAAAAATGATTGCCAATTTGTTCATGCGACGTTTTTGAAAAGTATTGACAGCCAACAGACACCCTAAATCAATATTAAACTTGTAAATACAAATTATCCGTTATACTCACGAAATTTTTAATTTCGATTCCGTTATAAATTTGCTGTTCCGATTGCGATTCTAATTCGATATAATTAAGTTCAGCTTTGTATTTTACTACGATTTTTCTAAGCCATAATCACCATTGAGTTTAAGATCTGGATTGATCCTGATTTCTGCAAAAATCAAGTAACATCCAATCGCAGAACCAACTGGAAGTTGGGTTCATCTTGATTATAATATTGCCTGATGCGGCGTTCACGTTATAACTGGGGCAGCTTGGAACACGTTTTGGTCAAGTTGATTCGACGTCAACACAAAATTTTGTGATCCGAATAGCGGTTATGTAGACAAAATGTGAATGTCATATGACATTGGCTTACAAATCACTGATGTCAAGCGATCATCGTGTAATGAGTGGGTGATTGCGGATTTAGCAAGCGTTAGCTTTAAGCGTTTGAATATGTTAATCAGCGTAAAAATAGCTGAGTAGATTTTGCCTAAAATGATGAAACTATAGGCTTATATTTAGGCTTACGGCAGGGTTCTACCAGAATTCCTCTTCCGGTCGGACTTCCTTCAAAAACTATTTTCTATTCGTGCTCCTACTTTCACAAATGTAGAAGTCGATTTTTTCTTTTTTTTCTTCTTCTTTTTCGCGTTTTTGTGGCAAATTTTTTAATCATTTAAATATTGCAAATTTTGTTTCGCAAAGTTGTTATTTACACATGCATTTTACAATTAGTTCGGTTTTGCTAATAAAGTGCTTCTGATGTGTTTTCGTAAACCTGATGGTGGAATAGCTAAACATTTGCTTAATCCACTTTTTGCTAAGTTCTTTTGTTTAGCAGTCATTCGGTGATAAAAATTATTTCAAATGTCGGTTCCGTTCCTGTTTTGGTGGAACCCTGAGGTATAGGCGGGCTGATAATTGAGGCAAAATAAGTTGTTTTAAATTGTACAGATTCCGAAACTAATGACAAAACGTTGTTTACACGCAACCGTATGGTTCCTTTTAAAATAGCATTTCTTGGACGCCAGTGGTCACATTTTAACTAAAATAATGATATAGCGTATGTGCCGAGATTGGTGTCCGCGGAATATGAGGAGCGCGTTGCCGGGTGCAATAGTTTAGTGCAATTCAAACGAACTCTTTGAGTTTATATATACCAGTTGCTTCGCCTGGACGTGATATTTGTAATTCGTCATCGATAATATTTATGTGCAACTCTTTCTCATTCATTCTCTGAGTGGCGACTGATATTTCAATATGAAAAGGAACTTTTTGAGATTCTCGCATTTTTAACTCGCTTTATGATGTTGTGACTATTGCGATTGATGCAGTTTGTAATGCAGCGGTGATCATATAATGTTTTTGTGTACGCAAGCAAAAATCGCAAATTCTGCAAGCTTTACAGGTTTGTTTAGCGTGGCAGCCATCCGATGGTAAACCAGGGTTCATATCTGGTGCAAATTATACCCCGAGTTTAACTTTGAATGGTCGGACCGGTTATTTACTTTTAAACAATCGGTAAACCCATTAACTTTTGTTGCCACAATTTACATGTGCCGATATGTAAGACTCCGAAAAAATTTAGCGGCAACCAAGGTTCGGATTCGGATTCGGCAAAAATTTGTGGTTCGGATTCCGATTCGGTCAAACCGTGAAACCAGACAACTGCAGGCTGCTTGCACTAATTCAATAAATCTTGTGTGAAATCTAACTAGCCCTACATTCAAAGTAACACCAAAAAATTTTTTGGATGTATTTGGATTAAGGGTTGTCACGCTGCCCTATGCGTTTTTTATGTGTTTCGTATAACTGTTAGAAAACATTACAACTATGCTATCTTGTGGGAGTTGCAGTCTGATGATGTAACAGTAGTAGGGGTTACGGAGTAATAGAAGCAGGGTGCATCGGGAATTTCGATTCCGATTCCGATTAGAATTCCCGAAAAAAATGTTTTTGCTGTTTCGATTCCGAAATAATTCTGTTCCGCTTTGCACCCTAAACATTAGTAAACGGATACCATTTGGTCGTATGGTAATTGACGGTACCTGACAAGTGTGATGTTTAAAACTGCTAGGTTTTGATCATTGTGGGCTATTAGGCACGTTATTGCAACGGTTGTTTTTGTGCGGTTAATTATTTTGCTTAATTGTTGTTTTGTTATGCTGTACAGCTACAAGGGAACGGAATGTGGCGAACTGAGTTGTGTTCCAACGAATATAAAAATTCCTAAGCGACTGGTGTTATTTTGTTGCGCTGACATTCAAGCAGTTTATTTCATGAAAGAATGCAATATTTTGTTACTGGTTGAACAATAAATGTGCTGTCAAAAAATAATTTTGTGTAATTATTGCCGTCGGATCCTGGTTAGTGGCGTGTGTATTCGTATAGTTGTTGAAAGCCGAGTTGTTCTATTGTCAGAAAGGTTGAAACTGTAAATTTTGGTGAACTTTACTCCGGCGTCTGTGTATTACACAATATTACGATGTTTTCTTTCTGTGTCTGACATTTAGCGGTTTCAAATGAATCTAGCAGAATGCAACCGGGGTAAATACTGCAAATGTGCGTTAGTGTGTAAGAAAATTTTGTTTTGCTAGACTATTATCTATAATTTGAACTGTATATTAACCTTTAAAACTTTGAAAAACGAATCATGAGTTGATCCAAGATGTTTAGGCGGGAGATTGAATTATTGTCGAGTTTGAGGAATTTAAACTTTTAAAATAATTTTAACGAACTTGAAACAACTTTTGAAACATAGGGTATAAAAGAGTAGGTAATTGGCGCTTGGGGAGTTCGAGTTTTACAGCAACCTGCTGTCGGTCCTGCCTGTGTGATTTTCTAGTTGGACGTTGAGCGTCTTGAGTTTCCGGTGTTTTGTTGTGGCTCTTGAGCCTTCGAAAAGCAACCGGCGATTTCTGATTTAAGTTTGGTCCCGACAGACATCCGAGTTTTACAATTGCCATTGGGTAGAGTAGCTATAAGTTTTTGGGTGAAGTGATTAAATTAGAAAAAAGCGTGTTGAATTGTCTTGACAGACATCGGAGTATTCAGTTTGCCTTCGGGTATCGTGTTTCTTTGTAAAGTAGTTATAACCCTGCTGTGGGCTAAGTGTGCGAATTCAGAATTTTGTGTAAGTGTGTCAAAACTAATTGTGATTTTTGGAGAATTAGTGAAAATTTGATTCGTTGTGTGCTTAGGTAACCGGCAGTATTGGAAGGCGTTCCTTGGAGTGCCGACCCTCTATACTGTACCGTTGTTACAATCGTATACAAATAACCATTTGTCATATGATACTGCGGGACATTTATGCGAATATCATATGATATTCCAAAATTCTATTAAATATCATATGATATTTATACAGGACAATGGAATTTGTGCACGCTAAATAATACAGTAAAAAGTCGGATAATGCAGCATTAAATGATTTCGCAAGTTGAATTAGATTCTACCGTTCTGTTTCTCGCTAAGTTTTTCCAAAAATATATTCCTAAGTACAAATAATTCAAATTTGAAATTTTAGTATCATATGACATTATACAGTACAATCAAGCTAGTTTACCACAACTTTGCAGACATTTTCAAACATATCATATGATACTCGCAGACAATATTTGGAATATCATATGATATTGCAGTACAAACAGTAGATGTCACATCAGGATAGCAGACAATTCAAAGTTTTTGAATCTCATAGCGGATAAACGGTCAGACAAAATGTTACCAGCTATAGTCATAGGGACAAAACGTGTTCCAGGCTGCCCCAGATATAACGTGAAACCCGCATGAAATGGCAGGTACCTAAAGGACTTGTTCAGGTTTCTACCCAAATTCTCGTATGGCATGCAGAAATAAGTTCATTCAATTTTCTGATTAAAGTGCGTGCTACCTCAGAGAACGGTATGAATTTTTGCACAACAATCTTGTTCAGAAGACTTAATTGGCTGAAGAGTTCCCTCGGGTCAGTCAAATCCATTTTCAATTTCCTCATTACTAAGAGATCCTTTTTCTAAGCCCTTATTCCAATACTGCACGCCCGAGCTGATACAGTTCGCGATGGCTGTAAGTCAACGAGGGCAAGGATTAACTCCTTCTCACATTGAGTTGCCTGTAGGCAACTCAGCGCAGTGTATATACGTTAAATAGTATATATCGCACCGTGATAGTACTAAATCACCACAAGACGTGAGAGCCCCCTCGGGCTCGAGCGTCAAGCTCCTATAGCTGAGTGGTGATGGTATACGCCTCCCACTCCAGTCACTAGAGTTCGAATCCTAGCATAAAAGTAGGTCTCAGGGGAAATAGAAAATATTCATGTGAGAAAGGGTTATGGGTCATCCACGTTAAAATACACGCACATATGTAAAAAAATGTCCCTCCCTTTTGGGTGCCCGCGTTGTCCCGACCCACTCTCATTATACACTGTGTGATATGTCAGCATGTCATTGTCTGAACTTTTAGACAATGAATATGCTCTAGCCATAAATATTTACTTGTCCTCACATCCTTATTAGGAACTGTTATTGTCCATAGTCCCTCGGAAGGGACTCTGTTTTTTGTGTTGAATGATGCGCGTGAATATGTGTGCACAGCTTGTGTTTTATATGTGTGCGTGCACTATCGTAATGTCCTGATATCCTACAGACAACATGTATTCCTCCAGAGTCCCTTCCGACAGAGTTTAGACAATCACCGCTATCTAAGTACAGCTATGAAACTGTACCTTGCCTCCAGCTAGGATGTGTATTTCGATGCTATTCCAAATGGGGTGGGTGGACCATTTATTACATCGGCGCGTGCATTTTAACGTGGATGACCCATTAAGCCAAGTTTATGCTTAAAATATTTTTGTTTTATTTGCTATTTTAAGGACTGATCAACTTCGCGGGCTTATTATATTCAAAAAAGAAAATTAATAGGCAGCTTTTGCTAGGGTGGCTGAATTCCTCGTTGACTAACCGGCAATCTGATCCACATGTTCAACCGTACCTACACAAACCTGCGTGAGCAAAACCTCACTTAAGCGAGAGATAACCCAAAAAGTTCTTAAGCTTAAGCAAATCTAATTGAAGATTCCAACTATTTATCGTGCGACACCATGAATTGGTGGAACTTCGAAAACTCGGATAAATCCACCGTACGGCTTGCGAAGAAAGCCAAGACTGAACTGATCTCAGCCCGAAACGAATCCCTTCTACTATGTTGAATTCACGCATCCTCATTGGTCGCAATTTAACACGATACTTCGACTACCGACTCCTACTGTAAGGCTTATATTTTGGTCCAATAAAAATTCAGATCGCACACGCGCGGGTGACCCGCGGTATGCTGATTGTCTGCCGTAATTATTAAACAACCGGAACAATTAAATAATACTGGGTCAAGGAACATGGGAGGATGAAGCTGATAAGCGCAGGTTGGGCTCCTAGACATTGGGAAGAGGATAATTTTATATTCGGTCTAATTGATAAGGGTGACAGCCCGGAAGTAACAAAGTTCGCTAGTTCGGAAATAATTTTCAGTCGTCCTATTCATAAGTCATTTTAAGATAAGCGGGATAGTTTAACTAGCTTAACTCAGGTCTTGATATAATTTCATTTTCCCAAAGCTCAGGGTTAAGAATGGGACAAACAGTAAACTTATAAGCATTCATATAAGCATGTGCACATTACCAACTAAGCATCTCATATGGATACATCATTCTCTACGTTCATTTTGAAGAGCACAAGAATTTAAGCTTAACCTTCCGTTATTCTCATGGCTGACGCCATGCTGTAATCTCTTCCTAGGCTCAGATATATCTCAACCCTTCTTTCGTATTTTCCCTGAGTTGCCGGATACCGTTAATGTAGACGATAAATTCTCAATCCTTGTTCTTGAGTAAATCTCCGACGGCGGCAAAAATTTAAGACATCACTTCAGACAGTAAATTTAACCATGGTTCCTCGAACCGGTGGTGTGCGAGTTTTAATCTGCTCTGTCTAGCCACAGTGAAACTTCACAAGGAAAAGCCGATCTACCCAAACGGAGCATCAAATGAAACGGTTAATAAAATGAAATAGCAAAAAATTTATGAGCAGACAAAATTTTATGGGCATACATGTGCAGAAATACGCGACTTTGGTAGGCCATAAACTTTATTCCGTTGTTCAAAACATTTCTTTTACACTCCAATCTGAGAACTGGAAATGATTTATCTATATTAACTGTTCACCTATAACCTAACGACTGACAATACGAATTTGGGGCTCAACCCACGAGTTGAACTTCGAATCATTGCGAGACATAATTCTACTGGTTGAGCTAAAATTTTATTTTTAACGCTGGCAAGAACAATGTCCGGTAGAATTTCGGCATTAGTCTTAAGATCTATTCTTAAATGGAAATACTAAGCGAACACGGGCACTGATACACATATATACCTCAGCATGTAAGCAGTGGCTTTTCTGAATGGATACGAGCTCTGTCCATGCTCAATTTGAAACTTTGTATCCTATTCGAGCCATACCTAAGGTCTACTGCAGATTTCTATGGTCATAAGTGCATCGACTCATTAGAGAATAAACATGGTGTCACAAATAATTTTGCCAACATACTTTAACATTTTGTGCTTTCCTAAGTTACGCAAAGCAAGGTTACAATCTCCGTGAAGAGCCTCCAAATTCAGCGCGAGTTGGGGGTGCGAGGGTTTGTACTGCTTGTCTACTCAATCCCCTGCAGATAAGTCCATGTTGATTCGACGTCAACGTAATATTTTGTGATCTGAATGGCGGTTGCGCACAACAAGACCCATAGAACAAAATACATAGATAAAAACACACATATGTACGTATAGAATATACAAGGTTAAAACAACACGATCCATCAGTTACAAGCACAATTACCGCACCGCTGTATTCCTAATCCTCCCTGCGTCCCTGCGTTAATGCTTTTCAATTGTAAGTAAATTTACCGAGCTCAGCAAAATCATAGCTGAAATATACACTTTAATGTTGCTTGCGGTATTTAGTTGTGGTATGTTCAAGTAACCGGGCGCACCCTGACTGATACGGCACATACTGTAATCGTTGCCTTTGAATTGCCAACAGCAGTCGTTTTGCAATCGATTGGCAAACGCCCTGAATAAGTTTTGAGTTTTCCACATTCTTCTTGGCCAACAAACCAGCGTCCGTCCAAAACAGTAATTGAATTTTTTTACATATCTTGTTTTCAATTCTTTTGTTCATCACGCACAAATTTGGATTTCTAGGCAAGTTCTACTTCAGAATTCGTGAATATTTACTTAATTAAAATGGGCAAATTGAGACGTTCTGTTGGTCTGCGAAGATGGCAGTTGTCATCGGAGACGGTCCAAGAGAGACTATCTGCCGCATCAACACTGTAAGCAATTATGTTTCTTGGTCATTGAATAATTTCTTCAACTGTATAAAACGTGTACTGTGTGCGATTGTCATTGTGTGTAGAAAACATCTGCAAACTGTTGCGTAGCGATATTTACCAGCGCATTTAGTAGTTTTCATTACTACCGTTTTACCACATTCTAATGCTCAGTTTCTAACACCCACATTAATCCCTACTTGTTAGCTTGTACTGCATGCGTGAGCGACCTCGCTAATGTGGGTTTATTATCAGCTGAAACGAAACGTGTTGGTACATCCTGTGCTGTACGAGAAAGGCTGTAGATTAAATAGTCGTCTTAGATTGTGTCAAGCGGAAATCGAAACTTACGTCTGAACCAGTGCTGTGTCTTTGTGTGTGAGGCTCCCCAAAGTCATTAACCCGAGTTTTTTAAGGCCAGTGGCGCAACATATAATTTCGGAAGGGGGTCGCATTGGCGGATCCAGTAATTTACAACAGGAAGGATTACTTGGGTTGGGAGAAAGTTTACGTTGGGTTACCGCTTGTGATAGGACTCTTTACTGGTTTTTATAAGGGGAATGAAATCCTCGCGTGCGAGAAGCCAACCGTATTTTTAGCACAGAAAATCTCAACACAAATCATCCTTTGCCCGAAAACCCTTTGTATGCAGTGACATGTAATTTAGCGAGGGAGAACCCACACAAAAGCTATTCAGAAATATTCTAAGTTGGAAAATAATTTTATTTTAAAATTTTCTTCAGTGTCTCTTTGATGTGAGGGTACCGTTTGGGGGTACTGGGGCCGCTTAAAATTGGTACTGGTTCGAAAGACCTCACTTGATATAATTCCGCACCATCGGGTCTTGGATCTGAAGAAATTTTGGTTCAACCCACACTGGAGTATATATTACAAAAATACGACTGCAGCACTTGTAAAGGTTCTTGTTTCAGCTTATCACGAGCGAAAAGGGATGTTTGCATTGTTGCAAATGAACTGAACGGAGAAGAGTGGTTACGTTATGTATGTTTACGCACTACTTTTATTATATTTTATTGATAACCGGTTTTGCCGTAAAATTCAAACTTAAGCTTCAGCATATTTTGGGAATTTGACTTTAGTTGATGGGTAATCCACGTTATACTGTACTGACAATACGCGGGCTTGAATAGACCGAAGTCCGTCCATTTAGCAGTAATCAATTATGGGTCTCTGAGCGAAGTGAGCAAGAAAAATTTCAAGCCAAGCTGCAAAATGAGGCTAAGGGGAAAATAAAGGAAGAATTTTAAATTGTCACCGTATAGCCGGATAGGAAAAATTACTGATATTTATCAAAAATATTATGTATCAGGAATATATTATGATATCCACCGGATATTCAAAAATGCTATAGCGTAATATTTTTTCGGAATAGTTTGCATTGTTTCGCCTTTAAAATAGCTGGATCTGACAAAAATAAATTCCGTATTCAAACCTGAGTCAAATACTGATTCACATTCCTGCATACATGGCACCGCATAAGAATGCATAAACAACTTGTGTAATTGCAGTGCTGTATGATTTTGGAGATCGCCGCACGACAAGTATAGCGCCACCCTTATCTGTTACAAAATGTTTCTATCGCTTTCAGGGATGGGTGGTCTCTGTTAAAATTGCGACCGGGACTGAAACCGGGACTGGGACAGGGACCGAAACGTGATTACCGAGACCGATAAAGAAAAGTGTCTGTCTTAGTTGGTTTTTATTCATCAGCCATTACATACTTCAGCAATACAGTCATACACTTACTGAATCCTGAACTTTAGGTCTCGGTTCCAAACTCCAGAGACTCAAAAAGCGAGACCGAGACCGAGACGCACATCTCTGATTGCTTTCACTTAATTTATGAGCTAACTGCTACCTGCCATGAATAGGTTAGCTTATACTCCTTCCTTTTACACAACAAACAGCTTCATTCGGGTGATGAAAAGAGAGCTTCTTAGTCATGGTTTTATTTTTAATCAAAACTAGTTTAAAAATTAATCGTAAATTAGGTAAGCTGAACCAGTCATAAAACGTAAAAAATGTGCAATTCAACTCAGCACACCGCTTTAATACAATATACATGAAAAAATTCTAAATTTCTGAACTGTTGAAAACAGATTTTTTGTCACAGATAGAGAAGGACATTTTGTAAAAGTCTGCTATAAATAGCAAATTATAGGCTGGAATTTTTTACAAACATACAAATGGGATCGACTGTATGTCCGGTTCCTGTTTCATATCCGGCAAAAAACCGATATCTGTATCTGGGGTGTCGACTGCAGCTTCGGCCGTCCGTTGAAGCATTACTCGTAGCTTTGCTCGCAACAGATTACATCAAAGGTCAATTTTGAGGCAGGAAGGGCAATTTTTGCCAACTTAGCATACAAGATACTAAACTAAATGAGTTATTAGATCTGGGCAGAAATAGTTTAAGTTCAACTTAGGAAATAAAATGCGTAGAAACGACTTTTGTTTTAATACAAGTGAAAAGTTTTGCTTTTTGCTAATTTCAAAATAAGTTTTTAACCTCGTAACAAGTGAAATAGCTGCATCTAAATATCTAAAAGAAACCGAATTAACAGACAAAATTTTGGGAGTTATAAGCAAAATTTCTATGTCAGATAAGGCGGAAAGCTGTAATCCATCCTTTGAAAACATAAAATATGTTGTACATAGCGTTGTAATTAATATATTGATGTTCTACTCGAGAATTAATTATAAATAGCAGCATTAGCCGAAGATTGCTAGGACGACAAGAATTGCAGCAAACCCCAGTAACATTTTCTTGAATGCTGAAAACCCTTGAAATGGTTTCATTACTTGCTAACCGATCCTGAGTACTAAAAATCAGAGTTAGTGACGCAGATAAAGCATTGTTGCAGTGAAAAAATATATTATGAGGTTTACATTTGAACCAACGTAATTGAATAGGTCTTATACGTCGAAAGAACTTGGTCAAATGTCTATTCTTCGTAACTCTAAACACAAGTCTATGACAAAGCATAAGCCTAAGCCCAAGCGAAAAATATAGTCTAAAATTTAAGCGTACTCTTAAGCGTAGGTATATTTCCCTGTGGTTATTTCTTCTCAGCAATCCACATCTTCAAGGAATTAGGTCCGGTGATTCGAATTATTTCGCAAAATTTTTATGAGAAATGGCAGAAATAAGTATGTACACCATGAACTACAAGGTAAAGTCATTGCTAAACCTCTTGTAGGAGCAAAACTATTGGTCATCCACGTTGTACTGCTCGCTCTACTGCAAAAAATGTCTATTTCTGAGTAACGCCAGACGTCGTTTTCAACACTGTGTTACGAGATCACTATAAATCCGATAGTTCCTTGCAAGCACTTAGAGACATATCGCGCTGTGTTTTTATTGCATCGCAAACATACATAACAACAACACAATTTCATCTTTTGTCCCAACTCTTTCCGGAGACAGTGTCGAGACAATTGATAGTTTCTGCGTAACGCATCGTACAAACATCTTTGCAAGGCGGTTAGACAAATTTTTACATTTAGCGCGAGCATTACAACGTAAATAATCCATAATATGGAATTATAACAAGCGATTTTACTGATCGTTGAAAATCTGGCTTTGGTATTTTTAATTTCTGGTCGCCCCAGCTGCTAGCCACTCCTCCTGTAGTTGTAACACTTCGTTTCAGCCTTAGGGTTGCGCTATACGTTACTGAACCGGACGCCGGCGAGCGCCGCCACGCGCTTCCGGACTCGCAGCGCGACGTTGGACGCCGTCGCGCGCCTCCGCGCGTAGTTTTATAACGCCGCACTGTCGCACGGCAGCGGTCGGCCAACCGCGGCATCGTGTAGCGAAACTGTTACCGTGCCGTGCGCCGGCGTCAGGCGTCGTGCGACGGCGCGCCGCGGCCTCCGGCGGCACGCGGCAAGTATATCTCAACCCTAAATATCAGTCTCAATTTTGTAATTAAGAGTTCAAATTCTGATCGCTGGTTTAGTATATAATAGTTTTACATAACCACTCTTGTACATTTTGCTTACTGTTTTTGTTACCAAAATAGTATGTATATGAAAATTTTTAGTTTCGATTAAATTCGATTCCATTTTAAAATTTTCGATGCCGATTCCGGTGTATTCAGAAAACAAGCTTTAAACGTGCCTTAAGTAATTTTTGGTGGCTTTATCTTAAACTTTTGAGCAATCCTACAAAATCACGCATCAGGTATTTGGTTTGATGGCTTAGCAATAAAATTAAGCGAGTAAAAACTCTAATTAATAGCTTTCAAATACAAAATTGTTATGCTTAAAGGATTACATATCATCTATTTTCAACAAATCTTAAAAATTCCGGTTCTTGCGTTTATTAACTGAACATTTGTCAAAAACTCTGCATTAACAGAAATTCTAGATGAACCCTGGTGGTTTGATGATTGGTTTATTCTAATGGGTTTCAGTTGGATTCACACTAACTGGACAACAAATTGTTTCTGCAAAAGTGTATTGTCGCAATGAAACTCACACACTTTTATTCTTTGACGGTGTGGCCGTTACGCCAAAAATTATGCTTTCTATTGCTTTGTTGTTTAGGCTGCAAATAGCAATGACGAGCAGCAACTACTCAAATTATGCAGACAAGAGCGTCTGCGCGACTTTACCGAATATTTAAATGCATCGTAAGCGCCAACGTTTACTGCTAAAACTTAACATCTGTTTTTCAGCGATGTCTAGTCTTCTATCACGACTTGAGTGGGAATATGTATTATCAATAGATGGGGCCCACAACAGCATGTCTACCAACCTTGCGCAATTTTGTACTGCTATGAAAATAGAAAGGCTGCATATATTCTATCTGGACCGTTTGTCACTTAAGCTTTCTGATGTGTTCCTCTTGAAATATAATCGTCGAGTGTTGTTATGTGACCGTGTTTTCATAGGTACGGGTTTATTAAGGTTGGTATTGCAAACTGTATTGTCGAATAAGAGTCCCACGTTACCATTGGTTCGGCTTGCACATAAAATGTCCGCACCATTTCAGTTTTCTGCGGACACTCTAGAGTACGGCGATAACTATGTACGGGCATAAACATTACATAGTTACCATGTACTGACGTAGTTCTCGGTTTTGCCCAAATGTCCGCAAAGTTAAAAGGTAAATTAGTTCTTTGTGAACCATAAATTTTTGTGTGCACCATGTTTTTGGAAGAACGCTGGTGTAATTTGTATTTTAAATTGCATATAAAACTTTTTCTATGCTCGCGTACAGCAACATCAAGAGTCTACATTTTTCGTTTTCGGACACAGTTTCCTTGAAACTATACACCGTCCGGTATTAGCTAAAGTTATCTTAGCGGACGTTGTATCATATTTTGGTATCTCTATCGCTTGACGGGCACCTTGGAATATCTAACAGTCGTTCGGACACTTAATGCGTCAGACGAACCAAGAGTAACGTGGGGCTGACATAAGCCTAAGCTTAAGGATGAGCCTATACCTATGCCAAAGCATAAGCCTAAACCTAAACAAAAAAAGTTATTCTAAAGTTGAAACTTACTTTATTATACAGTCACACAGGAAATCGTTCCGTCCCAGTTCTATACATGAGCCATTGTATTTCTTGTTTCAGGTTTCATTCCAGCACGATCAAAAAAATCGGCGAGGGCATTTCTGGCGAAGTCTTTAAAGCAGGCACACTAAATGGCCAAGACTCCGTTTTGAAGGTTTATCTTAACTAATAAACACGGCTTTAAAAATGTAACTGATTTCTGCACCTGATTAACTTAGTCCAGCATCCACATTTTGGAACAAAGGAGCTAGGTCTACTTCTTGTTTTGGAAATACCAAATTATCTTTAAAAGTACTTTTCAGTTAGTCGGTTAAGGTGCTATAGAAACCGCTGTGTTGTATGTTGGTGTTTTGAGACGGCCAGAAGGCCGTCTTTTTTAATACGGGATTCACGTTACCAGTTGGCGTTTGGTACCTATTTTGTCACCAACCCATAAGCAGGTGATAAATTCAATTCATGCGTACAGCTAGCTAGCTTTTACTTAATCATATGGGTAAGTTTATGCTGTAGCGATGGGTTGCTGGCCGCTTTTTGCTACCCGTATTGGTTTCTATTGAATTTCGCAGGGAAATTGTGTAGGTTATTAAGGCTGTCTATATTTTAAACATTCCGTATAAAGAAATTTATGAGATATTTCCTATTTGCATGCAACTTGTTACAAAATTTTGGCATTTTAGTGTTTAAAATTCACGCATCAGTATGCACACAGTTACATGGCTCTAACCTTGGCCTGTGTTACTGAATGATCTTTAGTCTTGAATGCAAAAAAATCTACCGTAAATTTTAGCCGTTTAATGCGGGATTCACGTTATAACCGGGGCAGGCGGAACACGGTTTGTCCCATGTTGATTCGACGTCAACTTTAAAATTCGAGCACTCATATCGGGTGTTGTGACATTTACTTACAAACCACCGCTCTCAGAAGATCACTGTGTACAAGAGTCGGTATATCACGTGATACTAAGGGACATTTATGCGAATATAATATTACATTTCAAAATTACAACGAATATCATGATATTCAGTGGGAAACTGTAATTTTCGTGTGCTAATAAATTAATGGAAAGTCGGACGGGAGAGGCAGACATATGCGTAAAATACTAAATGCACGTCTGCAAATTCATTTGCGACGCAAAATCGCTTAGAAAAATACTGTCAATTTAAAAATTCAAATTTCAAATTTTAGTATATGATATTTAACAGGACAATTTGGGTATAACTCAAGTGTCCAGACGTTTGAACATATATCGTATGATATTCGCTGACAATACGTCGAATATCATATGATATTGAAGGACAAAAGGTGACCTACACGTAATGATTGCAGACAAATACGACTTTTTGAATATGATATGGGGTCTATTAGTAGACAAAATGTATACCAATGGGCTAATAGGGGCAAAACGTGTCCCAGGCTGCCCCGGTTATAACGTGAACCCCGCATAAAATATCACATTTTTGAAAATACACATATTTTCAGCAACCATTCGACTCAAAAATTTAAAATTAGTATGATTTTAACGCAGCTATGTTAAAAATATTAAAAATCAGCTGAAGTTTTACTGTAATCGACTCTGTGTTCATTTACCGAAAAATCTATTAGCCAAAATTTGTAATCAAAATTTCAAGATTTAACATGAAAGGTTTAAGTAAATTGACGACTCATTAAGAGCTGAAACCGGTTAATACGACTCAAAAATGACCTTGTAGCGTTAAAGTTTATTATAAAATGAAGTTATTTCAAGCTTTATACTTGAGTACAAAAAATTCGATCCCAAATTTTCGCTATTAAAATATCACATTTTTGAAAATATACATTTTTAATAGCTAGCAGCTAACAACATCTAAAATTAGTATAATTTTCACGCAGTAACGTTAAAAATATTGAAAATCAACTGAAATTTCGCTGAAATCGAGTTTGTGTTCATTTATAAGCTTTAATCTCGAATGAAAAATAATCTACCCTAAATTTTAGCCATTTAAAATATCATATTTTTGAAATATAGATATTTTTAGTAGCCATTAGCCACCAAAATAAAAAATTAGTATTTTAACGCAGCTATGTTACAAATATTGAAAATCATTTGAGATTTCACTGTAATCAGCTTTGTGTTCGTTTACAGAAAATTTGACCAGGCAAAAGTTGTAATCGAAATTTCAAGATTTCACAACATGAAAGGTTTAAGGAAGTTGACGACTCATTCGGTGCTGCAACCGGTCAATACGACTAAGAATAGTCTCATAGCGTTAGAGTTCATTATAAAATTGGTTATTTCACACTTTATTGTTGAATATTTGATCCTAAAGTTTTGCCATTAATGTATCACATTTTTGAAAATGAACATATTTTCAGTATTCAGCAGCCAACAAAATTCAAAATTAGCATAATTTTTACTCAATAATGTTAAAATATTGAAAATAAAATGAAAGTTCACTACCGAAAAACCGACCCGCCAAAATCTGTAATAAAAATTTTAAAATTTTACAGCAAACCCATGGATTCGGGTAGTTGGATTCGTGGTCAGAAACGACCGCCTGTAAATAGAGGGATGTCGTTAGATGTATATTATGGTAAGTATATGTAAAGCAAAAACATTGCTAAATATGTGCACATTTACTGGAATAAGAAATTGTTCCCAAAACCACACGGTGTAGTGGTAACATGCTTAGCAAGAGGCCTATATTTCGATTACCGGCGTGGCCTTTATCTTTGGGCAAAACTTCCAAAAGGGGTAGTGCAGACCGTGTATTTCCAACGCTTTCGACTTGATAACGTATTCAAACCGCGGCAATTTGTCATTATGCTCACGGCGTGCCCTTAATGTTACTCTAGGTAGGAACCGGAACTTAAGACATTTCGCTAAGCGGCTGGAAAAACAGACTTACATGGGTTGGCTCGAACTGGTGACCTAAAGGTTTTTAGGCGAGCACTCTATCACTACACCTGGTAGCCGCCTCTACAACTACTTCGTCGACTATATATGTCACCCATATAATGTCACCCAGCATAAACACAGTGGTTTAGCCTAATGGCAAAAACTGAATCCCTAACGCGCACCAAAATCGCTGAGTATACCTTCAGATTTATACATATTTCGCTCTACACTAACAGCAAACTGTACACAACTATTACAAACTGTGTTAATCCAGCCTTAAAACTTATGAAAACGGACAAGTAACAAGTTTGTGATTAATGGGTCATCCACGTTAACTGTTTATGCTACTGTAAAAAATTGTCCACCCAGTTGTTTGCAAGGGCGGTACAAAATACTGTTTTTGGCATATTTACACTTTGCATAGGGTATACACAGTTTTGTCTGTTTTGGCGGTAGTTCCTTCGGAGGGAGTAGGAAGAATGTGGAGTCTGCTTGGACACAGTGTCTGAAAATGAGTTTATTCGCACATACTCTGCACAATCATTTAACAGAGTCCCTTTGGACAGAATTTATGTTATGCAATAAGTGAATGTCGGTGACTTTTGTATATATATCTTATAAACACTGCAATTAGGAACTTAGGGACTCGCATGTGAGTACAATTTTTATAGTAGCGTAGACAGTATAACGTGGATGACCCATAACTCCGCATACTTTGTTGATTGGTTTGGCTTTTTCCTAGCGGAACAAATCAAGAAACAACTGGGTCCGCCTCTACCTATGTGCTATAACTAAAGTGACAAAATAGGTACCAAGTGCACAAGTGGTACCGTGAACCCCGCATAATACGAGATTTTCAGGGTCAGATTTTACAAAGCTCTTTCCTTGAATATTTTCTGTTGTAGCATATTTTTGTATTTTTAGCTTAGCAATCTTATATGTAAATTTGTTGCAGAATCTGCATGAAAAAATTGCAAGTTGGATTTCAGTTTCAAAAGAAAACCCCCAGTTTTAAGCCCCGTCATTCCCTCGGAAAACCGTATTCTTATTTTTGACCTCCCTGTGTTAAAACTTGAGGAATGTTTCACGTGTGGATTCGCCTACGGCTCAGACTTTTCCTGCGGCTCCGGCAACTTTTGTCTACCTCCAGCTCCTGAAATTTTCACCTCCGGTTGCACGCTTCTTTACACGTCGTTTTTAATGCTGCGCGGTCGGACAAGCAAAATTTTTCGTCTGTTAAGGATATATTTTTATGCCAAGCTCTTAATATTACGGAATAACAAAATCGCATAATAGGTATTGGTATAACTATGGAACCCATGCTGTTTAATATTGAGTTTTCTAAAATTGACCCTGCTAAATATTGCTAATTCAGTATGCATGATTGACAATGGGCGGCATTCCTTAATTGCTTTAAGTAAGTTGTTGTGAGAGTTGGCGGCACGTATGTAAAGTATTATGGGTCATCCACGTAATGCGCGCATTGTTATCAAAAATTATCCGCCCACCTCTCTTGGACTAGTGTCGAAAAAGAAGATATGATATGGATTGATGACAACACGCCATGTACTTTCAAAGCCGGCTTTGTCCTGACAGTGTTCCAAGAGAGTAGGGACGAAATAGGGTCTGGAGTTTTTTGTTATATTTGTATGATTTATGCATGCATGTTAAATGATTTTAAATTCCTTATGATGAGCAGGCATCAGATCCGGGGCGCTGTTTCGCAGTTTGGTTTGGGCTAGCGTTGTTGAATGCTTCGATGCGTAGCTCCGTGGACGCCGGCGTGTGTGCGAGTTCGGGTCTTAACCTAACTCCGCCGTGAGGTGGGGTTTTCCAAAGTCGTGTGCCGGGAGGTGCCACACGTCGCGAGATCGGCATGTTGTCGATTTTTGCTGCAGAATGACCCGTATGTCGCCACGTGTGGCAGGTTTTGATGCGTGTGCGCTAGTTGCGGCGCGCAGTGACGTTAAGTGGATCATTCGCTGGTCGGGATGCCGCCCGCATCCAGGCGATGCCGGCGTTCGCCTCCCTCGGGCATTAAGAAGCGTTAGATTAGCGGTTCGAACCAGTGCTGCGGACGGAGTTGACGTTGTACTGCCGTTAATGATATGGACAGCTTGGCGGTGTAGAACCTCGAGTTTGTTGGTGTGAACTTGGAAGTCCGAAGAAGTAGGATGCACTGGAGTAGCCGGCAATAGACTGGATATATCCGAGGTAGACGGCCGGAGATCGGATCCTCGACAGTTTCAATCATGGCTCGCGAGGCTTCGTATTTGTTGTAGCCGTGTGCGCATTTCACCACTGATGTAGCTGACGTGCGCGTTGTATGTCACTGTACGGCCCAGCTTGACGAAACGTACTCAGTGTCTGTTAAAACAAATGTACAACCACAGTCGTTCATAGAGTGGCCTTTTTAGTGTGAAGGTGTTAGGCAGTGTAGTGTGGCTGCAATGACATTAAAGATATTGAAAGCAAGGTGTTTGTATTATCTTTGGTTCTGCAAAGAGAGTAGTTATATTTATAACATCCTTCTGATAGAGTTTCTTAAAACAACATAGCTCCTTACCCAGATCTGTACAATTTTTACAGGAATACGCGCATTATTAGGTCATGACCCATTATTGGCTAATAAAACAACGTCTGTAACCATCAATTGCTATTAAAAGAAAATCTTATACTTTCAGATCATCCCGTTCGGCGGCCATGAAATCATAAATGGCGAACTGCAAAAACGGCCGGATGAAATGATTGCTGAGCTATTAATATCACTGTATGTTTCGCTATTTTTAATGTTGCAAAGGTGACTTCTATCGCACTATGAGGAGGTAGTCAAGTTCGACTTGAAGTACTACATTATCAAGTCAGAGCCGGAAGTTATAGGTAGACAAGGGTATATTTCAACTAAAAGTAGCGTTCAATTGACACTCAAAATGCAACTGTTATACCCGCCTTGATATTAGCATATGAATAGCGATAAGAAACGGGACTTTAAAAATGTATATCGCGTGAGCCTTATATTTTACTTTTGTGATTCAAACGTAATCATCTTTTCTTTGAGTAACTATGAGGGGTTCACGTTACAAATTGCGGGCTTGGTACCTTTTTTGTCGATAACCCATAGCAGAGGTAGAAACAACCTTTATAATTAGTTTGTTAGCTAGCTGCTATTGATATGGGTACCTTACGTTTGTAGCTATGGGTAACTAGTATTCAATTTGTTACCCATTTGGGTACCTTGTGATTTTTTAACAGTACCTGTAGCTAGTGTGTTTTTATATTCTTTGGAAACATATACAGTAAAAATGTTAAACCAGACTTGAAAAATAAACCTCTCTGTACTGAGGCCTTTTAAAAGGTGCAAGTTTTAAGGTTCATTATTTTGGCATCTCTTTCGCAAAGAGCAGACATCTTGACTCTGCCCATGTAGATAGGTCATTATTTCGAAAACCTAGCTATGCAAAACGTTTTGTGCATATCTCTTAGAAACGCAACGCTAACGATATATACTATAAAAATGCTTGATAATTTTCATAATTTGTATATTGGCCTGCCGAAGTCCAAGGTCGACCTCTATGTGCAGGGCGAAACAGCAGGTACCAAGTGCACAATTGGTAACGCGAAACCCGTATAATATAAGTACCATGCAGTAATGGTAGAAATTTAAACTAACTTGTTTTATGCTTTTACGTATCATAGCAATTCAGAAATTTTTACAGCCTTAAGAAAGCCAACCAAGCATTCCTTAAGGCTTAACATTGCTAAATGTGAGTACACGGGTCTTTTAATTTGAAGAGACAAGAATCACGTGGCGCTTAATCTCAAAATTCATAGTTTTCATTTATTCTTGATCTAGTTCAAACTGGTACGCGCCTTATTTTTGTGGGATTATAGAACGAACAAGAGTTATGTTTTATAAAATAAAATTCCTCTGTTTAGACTTTACATAGTTTTGCGCACAAATAATTTAACTAAAATTTCTTCTGCGTTATCTTACTAAATGATTATGAGAATTTAACTTAAATCATATTTTCACATTGCACTGTTAAAGTTTGAAGCTCACAACCGCTTGTACACCTGGTACGTACTGCATGGAACAGTTGAGTCAGGTTTCCGTAATGCTTTTTTAGAGAGTTGACAGCGCTCCGTCAACGTAATGGCTCTGTCGTCTGCGATGGAAAACATTACTGTGGAAACTTCGCTGAAATAAAAGAGTAAGTGAGATGTCAGAACAGAAATGGCAGCGCATAAATTTTTATTTGTAGTAATTGTTTCCGGTCAGAACGCTTTGTTTCTTTGTTTGCATTTGATACGTACCATTAACCAGCATTTTTTATCGCACTGTAAGCAGCTCGAATCGCTGAACTTGTTATGTAAAAGTTGCCAAACTATTCCCTAGTATCCGATGTTTGTGGTAATTTGGTGTCTTTGTTAGTTTTTGCGTCCGATCAAGGATACGTGGTAACATGGAAAAAACCGGACCTCGGCCGAGTTTTCATTTTAGTTGAGTTAGTTAAATTAACTGCAAATAAATGAATAAATTTTCTAAGTAGTAAAAATTTGGCACATGTCTTATCAATTTGCATTTATGTGTAATCGATGTTATCAAGACGTGTTAACAGAATATTTAAAATTTTTTGACTACTGCATTTTTAAGAGTTTCGCTAGTGATGGGAAGATACCCAAGACCACTACTGAAAGCATGGGATGATTACAGAGCCAGGAAGCCTGACAAGGCTTACAACGACAGGCCTGGTATGTTTGTTTGTATATAAGCATTACACACTATTTGTAGAGGAATCCCTGCGTTGTTTGAACGAATATGTATTTTTTTCTGTAAAACTTATTTGTGCTACCTAGGTATAAAACAGTGTTGGTGCGTGTTTAGCAAACCAAACTCGTATGAGTAATCGGAATGCTTGTAACGCAGCATAGTTTTATTATCATGTTGAATTCCAGATACAAAGGCTTTGTGTTCATCAAGTCGCTTTGTGGTCTTTGAATTTGCTGATGGTGGAATATGTTTGGACGACTATCAGGTAAAATTGAGGATCTCGTTTTTGTTTGTGCTGGCATGTTATTGTTCGGTCCTCATATACGTCAGTCTAGTTACTAGGAATTATTGCATACAGCGCTTAGAAATCATGTACATATTTTGCTAAGCAAAAGAACATATAATATTGTTCTAAATGCTCCTAATTTAGGTTAATTGGAAAATCGAAAGGAACGCGAGCACTATGAGACCGCAGAAATTTAGTGATAACAATAAGATATCCTGCGCACGTTTAACTAAAAGTTAGTCGTAGCCCTCCAACAGACTCGCACTGATTCTACTACTTGAGCAGACGGCGGTGGTTTCCTGTTTCCTCTAATTAAACGCCCAGTATACGTGTTTTACTGTCACTAATCATTAGAGTTACAAGCATTCTAATTTTAGCACTGCAAGATTTCTGGGTACGAGAAATTAGGATAAAATGTTTATAAACGTCCAACACCGATAAAAGAATAGTTAGCTAATAGCTAATTTGCATATTAGCTTAATCAGTTAAGCCAAAACCGGGGCAGGCGGGACACGGTTTGTCCCATGTTTATTCGATGTCAACATTACAATTCGAGCGCTCATATCGGGTGAAAGAGAAAAGTCGAATGTCATATGACATTTACTTACAAACCATCGCTCTCAGAAAATCAATGTGTACAAGAGTCAGTATGTCACGTGATACTGGGGGACATTTGTGCGAATATCATATGATATTCCAATATTACAACGAATATCATATGATATTCAGCGGGACAGCGTAATTTTCGGGTGCTAATAACTTTTTAAAGTCGGACGGCAAGTCAGAAATCTGCTTAAAGTACCGAATCCACGTCTGGAAATCCATTTCCGACACAAAATCGCTTAGAAAAACAGTGACAATTCAAAAATTCAAATTTTAAATTTTAGTATCGTATGATATTCAGCAGGACAATTTGGGTATGTTTCCTCAAGTATGCAGACATTTGAAAATATATCATGTGATATTCGCTGACAATTCGTCGAATATGATATGATATTGAAGGAGAACAAGTGACCTACACTTGATGATAGCAGACAAATACGATTTTTTGAATATGATATGGGCTCTGTCAGCAGACAAAATGTTACCCAATAGTCTAATAGGGACAAAAGGTGTCCCAAGTTGCCCCGGTTATAACGTGAACCCCACATAATTTGATTATTAGCTTGATTAATAAACCTAAATTCGGACTTTTTACACTATTTCACTGATTATTAGGATTAATGAAGTGTTTCTGGATGCGTGCAATCGGAATGAATTGTCTATAAACCTTCAAGACCGATAATTAAATAGTTAGCTAATAGCTAATTTGCATATTAGCTTAATTGATAGGCCTAAACTAGACTTTAAATTATTTCACTGATTATTAGTGTTACTGAAAGAATTTTGGAGCGATCAATCGGAATAAATTGTATATAAACCTTCAAGACAGGAAATGAAATAGTTAACTAGCTAATTTGCATATTAGCCTAATTAGTTAAGCTAAAATTAGGACCGTTTATATTATTTCACGGATTATTAGGGTTAAAAGCAATCGGAAACAGTACTAAATGGTTTTTGGGTATGAGAAATCAGAACCAAATTTTATAAACCTTCAAGACCGCTAATTGAATAGTTAAATAGTTAAATTACATATTAGATTAATTAGTTAATCCTGAATTAGGACTTTTTAAATTATTTCACAAGTATGCCCGAGTTTCGCTCAATACATGTAGTTGACTGGTATGCAAGTTTGTTTCAGCTATCTTCAGCACAACAAGCGTGTAGCGTTTTACAACAGGTGACGCTATCACTGTGGGTTGCCGAGGATAAACTCCAGTTTGAACACAGGGATTTACATGCTGGAAATATTCTCGTTCGGCCAATTGATAAAAAATTTGTCGGTATGACCTTTGTCGCATTTGACCATTTTATAATAACAGGTTTTGCCATGTTACTTTTGTTATGATGTGCAAAATAAACACTACTGTTACATCGACCCACGTATCTGGTTCCAAAGCAAGCTATATATATTTTTTTCAATACTTTGTTTTAGACTTGTCGCGGGATCGGTGTAACATCCCAACCAAGATACGTAGACTCAGGACCAGAAAAATTGATACACCATATAAACATGGGGATTGTGTAGAGATATAATTGTGCTCGAGATTAGATACTTGCTTAGTTCATTGCTGTGTACAATTTCACAGTTGTTTGTTATAAGTGTTAAGAAACGGATGGAGAATCCATACAAAAAATGTCAAGCAGATAAAAACCCAGTAGTTACATAGGTAATATAATGAGCAATCGTGCACAAAACAGAATTTTACGACAATTTTAACCTTAGATTCAGTTTAAATCCTCGTCTGAGTAAAAACATTTCTACCTCTTAAAGTATTTCAGCATTTGATTGTTGCGTTTTCTAGTATCTGCCACATGTGTTGAACACTTGTTTAGATAGCAGGAATACTTAGGTGCTGGGTTTTACTTCAATCAGCATAGTGCAGCGCAATTTTGGCGGTTCGAGTTTGGACGGCTTTTTGCCTTATGTTGTCATCAAATATATGCTAAATAAATCATCAACTTAGCATTTAGTATGTTGATCCATCTATTAAATAATTTTTCAGTATATGTTGATCGATGTATTAGATTATTTTTCAAAATATGTTGATCGATCTATTGAATAATTTTTCAGAATTTGTCACCCCAACACGAAAATATGTCATCCGTACACGTGGCGTTGAAGTGTGTCTGATAGATTACACGCTGTCACGGTTAACCGTTTCATATGCAAACCACTGTTGGGGAGAAACTTTGGGTCACCAAAACGCAGGTTTGTTTCCATAAAGCTTTTGCAAGGTCAGTTAAGCTGATCATAAGCCGTGCCCGCCATGTATCGGCGGCTTAGTCTAAGTCTATGTTTGCCAACCTTATGGTATGGGTCAATGATTATTCTATGTTTTTGTAGTGTTGCGGCCAGTTGCAGTACGTATTTGTTTGGTTCGTCCCCCTTATTTAGCGAAGTACAACTTGTGCGAGTTTTGAAAAATATTTCACTTTACACGGCATCAAACATGCTTTGTCTGCGCTCAGCGTAACATTCGCACAACTATGTGTAATATTTCAAACTAAAACAGCTTACGTATGTTAGCCTTTTGCAAAAGTTAACGCTGATACATTGTCAACGAGTATGTTGGTCTGATAAATCAATTTGGTTATGAAAGTGGAATATGTTATTTTGTACACGGCACCAACGTTTTTAAAGAACAATTATTTTTGTTTTCAAGGGGACCTGAATATATTTCAAGGAGCATGATGCAAAAACATAACTCGTGTCGTATGATAAACTTGCCACCATTATATTTTGCCCCTATACGGTATGATACTCTGCCTAACTTGACATTTTGGCCGTCAAGTTAATTTATCAAACATAGGGAATGTGCGTTTCCTTGCAATACTTTGACAGCGTACTCTGTTGATAAAAAGTTTTTAAAATTTTACGTATATAATGCATGACACGTAAAGTTTGTCGAATTGAACACAAGCGAGCCTGAATTTTATTTGTTCAAATCATTTCTGTTTCTGAGGAAACTGAGTTACATTCCTTAGTAACAAACCGAGAACGCTGCAGACATCTATATCTTATGAACAATCGAACGTGTTATCGGCTTTAAGAACACATGCTTGCTGTGTTTCACTCGGACACTGGCTGCTTCTACATCAACACGTGGCATAATCGAAATTTCGTATACATCCTCATGCTCAGACCACTAATGTCGACCAATACCACGTGAGAGCAGAATTGAAATTGAAGACATTCCATTGGCCTTGGAAATTATATATTTTAGGAACAGTCGTGTACTTCACCGATTTGTCGGCGGAAATAGAACTGTTCCAGCAGAACGAAGATGAAAAGCAGCTTGCGGCTTATCGCAAGATGAGAGATTATTTAGGGTACGTTTGCTACTCTTCGACTTTTCAAAGTGCAAAGCGCACAATGTCTGATTGAACATTTTAACATTTGCGCTGCTGTTAATTAAAAAACTTTTTAAAATATTAGGGTGTGGATGATGTTTATCCGTGGGCAACTTTGTCCGGCAATGCTTGAACTGATGAAATGTTTTCAGACGTATTGTCTGCGACACAACATGCAATAACAGGTATTGTCAAGAACGTGTTACATACAGAAGTCTATATAGAATGGCACTACGATTAAGTGCAAAATTTTTCAGCACTGATAACGACTGGTCTAAGTTCTGCTCGCAAACCAATGTCGCTTGGATCGCGTACTTGGCGGAAACACTGATTTACGGGCTTCAATACAAACGCGGAAACCAGCTGGTTAAATTGACACACTCACTGGTACGTTTTGTTCACGACGCATAAGCCCCAGTAATAGCTGATGTTTACAGATTTGCTCAATATGTGTATATCGGATCTACCCAGCTCGCGCCGTTCTATGTGAAACCACAGTTTGTGATTTAGTGTCTTGTGAATTGCGTTTTATTGATAGATTTGAGTTAAACTGTGGGTTAAATGTATACTTAATTACATGCAATGCAAGTCAATGCGTAACAAGTCTAATCAAGCGCCTCACTTTGTTTTTAGGTCAAACTGTTTAAATTTGTGATTAAACAGTGTGGTAAAGTGTCTTCAATTGATGAATTGATTAATGACTGTGAAACCGCGTTCCTGTCAACTGGAACCGAAATACTTGAGTGAGTATGCTGGCGAATTATAACGAAAGTATTCCTTTTTAGTGAAAGTTAGGAAGTTTAGAAACTTTTTACAATCTTTTCACCAAGTTGAATAATTTTCTTACTGCTTCAATGGGATTTTGTCAATATTTTAAAACATCTGTTCACAGTTTTAATAAATGGTAAATGGGCAGCCTTTTTATTATTAAAGATTCTGGTATTAAATGATCGATTAGGATAAGTTATGCACTGGAATTTTTTATTTCGATATGCATATTTAACTTGAAAAGCGGATTCCTAACATGGTTACTGCGAAGAAAACCCGTAATTTTACTATACAACAAATCACATTGGTCTGTGCGTATTTAAGGGTGCCGTTATCGCAACAGTAGCCTATTCAGAATCTCAATACGCTGTTTCTATTGATTGAGCAAAAGTCTTCAGGTATAGCGAGAATGTCACTTAATATCCCGTCCCAGTTTCATATGCTTACTTATAGAGAATCTCTATTAGTATTTTTCCTGCTGCGTTTTCCTACCAAAATTGATTAACCAGCGGATTTTTACTGTTTGAAAAAAACCACAAGCAAATTTTACCTGTTCCTGTGAATTATTTCCTTTGTTGGAATACCGGGCACACTGCACTCAACCATTATTCCCATGTGTCGAATTCGTTTCACATCTGCTTCCTCTCCGGCAAAATTTGGAGACCTTCAGTTTCGGATATGTATATAATATGCATAGTAATGCGCAACGGTATAGTCTTTTATTTTTTCTGAACAATACCTTAAAATATCTGCCTCAGGAAGCCTCTATAAGAGACTCCTTTGTTTTCACTTTTACACGCCTTCGTCAAACATTGTACACGATCGTCACATATATTTTTGTGTATGTATTACTCATTGCACACGCAATTTTACTTTCAGGCTGCAGTTGATATGAGTCGAGTCGAAAGCAGAAGAAAGCACAATTATCGTTTAATCATAAATAAAAATTTTAACTTTTATGAGTGTAGCGAAACCAGAAAACCTTAGGAACTAGTTTGTTGCGAAGCCAGTGGGTAGTGCCGAACTTGGTTTGTCTTGAAATTTCAAGACTCATACTTGCTTAAAATTTCAAGACAAATGTCTAGTAGTTCAAGCATTAATATCGTTAAACGGATGAGAAATTTGTGTCTGAAATAGTTAAGACATAACTGTCTTGTATTTAGAAAATTACTATTTCCAATTTATAAGAAACAAATTTCTTTCTATCAAGAAATAGTTGTCTTATGTCTCTCACACGTTATAACTAGTGATGGGCATCGGATATTTTCTCATATGCGGATATCCGGTAATTCTTGCCGGATACTTATCCGGATATCCGTATATATCCGGATATCGGGATATCCGAAATGAAATTTTCTCTTTCGGATATCGAAACTCGATTTTGTGTTTTTGAGTTTCCGAACCTCAATTTTCGTTTCTTAAGCACTTGTTTTAACTTGTTGCTCTAAAGGAAGTACCCTGACCCTCAAGCAAATTGATATGAGCATAAAAGATACAATTCTAAAAATCGGTTATTTATTATGCCACACAAAAAAGTATTTCTGAATTTATTCAGAAAAGTGTTTTCTGTGGCAAATCTGAAAAGTTTTGCTGATATTTAGCCCTTTCTCACGTGAATATTTTCTATTTCCCCTGAGGCTTACTTTTATGCTAGGATTCGAACTCCAGTGACTGGAGTGGGAGGCGTATACCATCACCACTCAGCTATATGAGCTTGACGCTCGAGCCCGAGGGGGCTCTTACGGCTTGTGGTGATTTAGTACTATGTATACGTGTTGCAATTGTTAAACACGGTGCGATATATACTATTTAACGTATATACACTGCGTTGAGTTGCCTATAGGCAACTCAATGTGAGATGGGGTTAAGACAATTTTTTTCTAAAAATAATTGGAAAACGTTTATTTTCAGACTTTATCTCAAAACGTTTTTGAAAACATTTCTATTATAACAGAAATACCTTTCAAGTGCATCTTGCGAATCATATTTCTCAAATGTAAGAAATTTTTTCTTAAATGTCAGAAATTTTATTTTGAATGCAGTACTGTAGTGACCCAAATAAGAGGGGTACCAACTTTGAGTCCCAATCAATAGGAGTCCGTATCCCTAATAAGAGTCCGTAAGCGCATAGAATCCCAAAACCCTAATTAGAGTCCATTAATCTCAATTATTCCTAATTGTAGCGCATAAATGAATCCAGGACCAAATATATATCAGTAATGAAGGGAGGGATAGCGTGGGTTATTAACAAATAACAGTCCGTAACCGAATAACAGGGTGTACCCTCTGGAGAGGTCAAATAAATTTCAGTCCCACCTCTTATTCGGGTCACTCACTAGTCACCACAGCACCTCAATAGTTCTGGTTATTCAGTTTAGAAGATTGCTACAGACTACTAAATAAATACTTGCGTTGATAACTTAAAATTGAGTTGATTTGGCTTGTCCTTTGACTTATTTAAACCACTGCAATAGAGTTTCAATCGAATATAACCCGTCCCTCGAACCATATATACTTGAATCGTTTTAGTTCCAAGAAAAAAGAACCAGATTGAAATACACTTACGCTAAGTCGTACAAACATCAACCCATGTTACTTATACTGGTGTCGCGCTTTCAGCAGTGGATCGAGAACTTTCTAAATGGGCGGGATGGTAAATATTTTGAAACGCAATTTTTCTCCAAAAAATTTTCATAGCGGGAAAATTATAAAGTAGGACCCTATTTTATAACGAAAGTATTATGATGAGAGGACAAATTGTAAGGTAATGAATGACCATATCATTTTATCACAAAAAATTTATGTGGGAAGTGGGCACGAATTGTAAGGCAGAGGTCCTTAGACATTTTGCTTATCCGGACCAGATGTCCGGTGTTCATCTGTAGTCTATATCATACTGTTCTCAGTAAACTTGCTATCATCATTCTCGGACACACGAAGTGTTAACTCAGAAAAACTTTGTGTTAAATAAAACCACCAAAACGTCCCAGAGGTAAATTTCGTCGCATTGAATTTTATATATAAAGCTAGTCCTGTGTGAAACCCAGCCGTATATCGAATTCTACGGAAGCTCAGGCCCATCCGAAATCAAACGTGTATCCGGATATCCGGATATCCGCTGGATATCCGAAATGCTTTTGTCTAAAATTTATTTGGAATATTTTGCATGGTTTCACCACCAAAGTAGCTGGAGCTGACGAAAAAATTCTGTATCCAAACCTCAGTCATAATATTAAACCACATTCTTGCACAATTGTTCTATGATGATTTAAAATCTTTATTTCTTAAGCAAAAATTGTAATAATAGAAACCGCTACGGCCGTCCGGATGTCCGGATATCCGGTGACCATCTATAGTTATAACGCGTGCGCTTCACTGATGCAACGTCCTACAATATAGTTTAGCTGCGTGGATTATGCAACTTTCGCATAGACGGTGTAGCGGAAATATTTATACTGTCAATATTTTCCTTGAATTTCCCACTCAACTGCACAATAGGTATCAAATGTCTGGTATATAGATAGTTTGCTTAAATAATTATTTTTCGCAAAATTTGAGGTTTCTTCATATATACTTAGTTTTTTCTCCAAAATTTCGATTTCATGCCAAAATTTGAATTTCTCCCCAAAATGTACATTTTCGGGCCAAGATTTGATTTTGCCGCTAAATTTGAATGTTCCCGCCAAAATTTAAATTTGCCGCCAAAATTTGAATGTTTCCGCCAAAATTGGAATTTCCGGCCAAAATTTTAATTTCCCGCCCTAAATTTGAATATTCTCGCCAAAATTTGAATATTCCCGCCAAAATTGAATTTTCCCGCCTAAATTTTAATTTTCCGCCAAAATTGAATTTCTCCCGCCAAAATTTGAATATTTCCGTCAAAATTATAATTTCCCGCCAAAATTTGAATTTTTTCGCTAAAATTTGAATTTCCCGCCAAAAATTAAATGCATCCACCAAAATTTGAATTTCCCGCCAAAACTTGATTTTACCGCTAAAATTTGCATTTCCTGCCAAAATTTAAATTTCAGGCTAAAATTTAAATTCTCCCGCCCAAAATTTAAACTTTCTCGCGCCTAATTTTAAATCACCCAATTTCAATTTCCTGCAAAATTAAAAAAGTCCGCATATTGTTTGCGGATTATGACTTCGTCCGCTACACCGTTACCGAAACCGCCTAAATGTCCATCAAATTGTGTCCCCACTGATCCGACGAAAATTGCTTTTGTAAACGGCATGGGTCCATGTATAGAACAGGGGCTTCCAGTTTTCCAGAGTGGAAAACTTATGACCAGGAGTACAGCGCAGCCACTCCTATATGACGGCCTGATTTTCCACTGGTTGGTAGGAAAAATGACAGGCATAGGTTTTGCTGGGGAAAGGTGGAAAATTCATAAGCCTGGATATTCACTTGTTCGGTAGGGAAATTGCTTAAGATTTTTCCTACCAACCAAGGAAGAATCTAAGCGTTTAAATAATCCCGTTTCCCAAATGAAATATATTTTAATAGATGCCATTTCAAGGCCTACAACCTGCTATTAAATTAAGACTATCTTTCAGAGCGTTTCTGTACTTGAAATTTCATCCGAATTTGAAATCTCGCAATAATAGCTAAAACTTTTGCCGACTTTTATGATCGATCATAACTCATTCATTTTGAACGGCACCACCAAATGAAATATATTTTAATAGATGCCATTTCAAGGCCTACAACCTGCTATTAAATTAAGACTATCTTTCAGAGCGTTTCTGTACTTGAAATTTCATCCGAATTTGAAATCTCGCAATAATAGCTAAAACTTTTGCCGACTTTTATGATCGATCATAACTCATTCATTTTGAACGGCACCACCAAATGAAATATATTTTAATAGATGCCATTTCAAGGCCTACAACCTGCTATTAAATTAAGACTATCTTTCAGAGCGTTTCTGTACTTGAAATTTCATCCGAATTTGAAATCTCGCAATAATAGCTAAAACTTTTGCCGACTTTTATGATCGATCATAACTCATTCATTTTGAACGGCACCACCAAATGAAATATATTTTAATAGATGCCATTTCAAGGCCTACAACCTGCTATTAAATTAAGACTATCTTTCAGAGCGTTTCTGTACTTGAAATTTCATCCGAATTTGAAATCTCGCAATAATAGCTAAAACTTTTGCCGACTTTTATGATCGATCATAACTCATTCATTTTGAACGGCACCACCAAATGAAATATATTTTAATAGATGCCATTTCAAGGCCTACAACCTGCTATTAAATTAAGACTATCTTTCAGAGCGTTTCTGTACTTGAAATTTCATCCGAATTTGAAATCTCGCAATAATAGCTAAAACTTTTGCCGACTTTTATGATCGATCATAACTCATTCATTTTGAACGGCACCACCAAATGAAATATATTTTAATAGATGCCATTTCAAGGCCTACAACCTGCTATTAAATTAAGACTATCTTTCAGAGCGTTTCTGTACTTGAAATTTCATCCGAATTTGAAATCTCGCAATAATAGCTAAAACTTTTGCCGACTTTTATGATCGATCATAACTCATTCATTTTGAACGGCACCACCAAATGAAATATATTTTAATAGATGCCATTTCAAGGCCTACAACCTGCTATTAAATTAAGACTATCTTTCAGAGCGTTTCTGTACTTGAAATTTCATCCGAATTTGAAATCTCGCAATAATAGCTAAAACTTTTGCCGACTTTTATGATCGATCATAACTCATTCATTTTGAACGGCACCACCAAATGAAATATATTTTAATAGATGCCATTTCAAGGCCTACAACCTGCTATTAAATTAAGACTATCTTTCAGAGCGTTTCTGTACTTGAAATTTCATCCGAATTTGAAATCTCGCAATAATAGCTAAAACTTTTGCCGACTTTTATGATCGATCATAACTCATTCATTTTGAACGGCACCACCAAATGAAATATATTTTAATAGATGCCATTTCAAGGCCTACAACCTGCTATTAAATTAAGACTATCTTTCAGAGCGTTTCTGTACTTGAAATTTCATCCGAATTTGAAATCTCGCAATAATAGCTAAAACTTTTGCCGACTTTTATGATCGATCATAACTCATTCATTTTGAACGGCACCACCAAATGAAATATATTTTAATAGATGCCATTTCAAGGCCTACAACCTGCTATTAAATTAAGACTATCTTTCAGAGCGTTTCTGTACTTGAAATTTCATCCGAATTTGAAATCTCGCAATAATAGCTAAAACTTTTGCCGACTTTTATGATCGATCATAACTCATTCATTTTGAACGGCACCACCAAATGAAATATATTTTAATAGATGCCATTTCAAGGCCTACAACCTGCTATTAAATTAAGACTATCTTTCAGAGCGTTTCTGTACTTGAAATTTCATCCGAATTTGAAATCTCGCAATAATAGCTAAAACTTTTGCCGACTTTTATGATCGATCATAACTCATTCATTTTGAACGGCACCACCAAATGAAATATATTTTAATAGATGCCATTTCAAGGCCTACAACCTGCTATTAAATTAAGACTATCTTTCAGAGCGTTTCTGTACTTGAAATTTCATCCGAATTTGAAATCTCGCAATAATAGCTAAAACTTTTGCCGACTTTTATGATCGATCATAACTCATTCATTTTGAACGGCACCACCAAATGAAATATATTTTAATAGATGCCATTTCAAGGCCTACAACCTGCTATTAAATTAAGACTATCTTTCAGAGCGTTTCTGTACTTGAAATTTCATCCGAATTTGAAATCTCGCAATAATAGCTAAAACTTTTGCCGACTTTTATGATCGATCATAACTCATTCATTTTGAACGGCACCACCAAATGAAATATATTTTAATAGATGCCATTTCAAGGCCTACAACCTGCTATTAAATTAAGACTATCTTTCAGAGCGTTTCTGTACTTGAAATTTCATCCGAATTTGAAATCTCGCAATAATAGCTAAAACTTTTGCCGACTTTTATGATCGATCATAACTCATTCATTTTGAACGGCACCACCAAATGAAATATATTTTAATAGATGCCATTTCAAGGCCTACAACCTGCTATTAAATTAAGACTATCTTTCAGAGCGTTTCTGTACTTGAAATTTCATCCGAATTTGAAATCTCGCAATAATAGCTAAAACTTTTGCCGACTTTTATGATCGATCATAACTCATTCATTTTGAACGGCACCACCAAATGAAATATATTTTAATAGATGCCATTTCAAGGCCTACAACCTGCTATTAAATTAAGACTATCTTTCAGAGCGTTTCTGTACTTGAAATTTCATCCGAATTTGAAATCTCGCAATAATAGCTAAAACTTTTGCCGACTTTTATGATCGATCATAACTCATTCATTTTGAACGGCACCACCAAATGAAATATATTTTAATAGATGCCATTTCAAGGCCTACAACCTGCTATTAAATTAAGACTATCTTTCAGAGCGTTTCTGTACTTGAAATTTCATCCGAATTTGAAATCTCGCAATAATAGCTAAAACTTTTGCCGACTTTTATGATCGATCATAACTCATTCATTTTGAACGGCACCACCAAATGAAATATATTTTAATAGATGCCATTTCAAGGTCTACAACCTGCTATTAAATTAAGACTATCTTTCAGAGCGTTTCTGTACTTGAAATTTCATCCGAATTTGAAATCTCGCAATAATAGCTAAAACTTTTGCCGACTTTTATGATCGATCATAACTCATTCATTTTGAACGGCACCACCAAATGAAATATATTTTAATAGATGCCATTTCAAGGCCTACAACCTGCTATTAAATTAAGACTATCTTTCAGAGCGTTTCTGTACTTGAAATTTCATCCGAATTTGAAATCTCGCAATAATAGCTAAAACTTTTGCCGACTTTTATGATCGATCATAACTCATTCATTTTGAACGGCACCACCAAATGAAATATATTTTAATAGATGCCATTTCAAGGCCTACAACCTGCTATTAAATTAAGACTATCTTTCAGAGCGTTTCTGTACTTGAAATTTCATCCGAATTTGAAATCTCGCAATAATAGCTAAAACTTTTGCCGACTTTTATGATCGATCATAACTCATTCATTTTGAACGGCACCACCAAATGAAATATATTTTAATAGATGCCATTTCAAGGCCTACAACCTGCTATTAAATTAAGACTATCTTTCAGAGCGTTTCTGTACTTGAAATTTCATCCGAATTTGAAATCTCGCAATAATAGCTAAAACTTTTGCCGACTTTTATGATCGATCATAACTCATTCATTTTGAACGGCACCACCAAATGAAATATATTTTAATAGATGCCATTTCAAGGCCTACAACCTGCTATTAAATTAAGACTATCTTTCAGAGCGTTTCTGTACTTGAAATTTCATCCGAATTTGAAATCTCGCAATAATAGCTAAAACTTTTGCCGACTTTTATGATCGATCATAACTCATTCATTTTGAACGGCACCACCAAATGAAATATATTTTAATAGATGCCATTTCAAGGCCTACAACCTGCTATTAAATTAAGACTATCTTTCAGAGCGTTTCTGTACTTGAAATTTCATCCGAATTTGAAATCTCGCAATAATAGCTAAAACTTTTGCCGACTTTTATGATCGATCATAACTCATTCATTTTGAACGGCACCACCAAATGAAATATATTTTAATAGATGCCATTTCAAGGCCTACAACCTGCTATTAAATTAAGACTATCTTTCAGAGCGTTTCTGTACTTGAAATTTCATCCGAATTTGAAATCTCGCAATAATAGCTAAAACTTTTGCCGACTTTTATGATCGATCATAACTCATTCATTTTGAACGGCACCACCAAATGAAATATATTTTAATAGATGCCATTTCAAGGCCTACAACCTGCTATTAAATTAAGACTATCTTTCAGAGCGTTTCTGTACTTGAAATTTCATCCGAATTTGAAATCTCGCAATAATAGCTAAAACTTTTGCCGACTTTTATGATCGATCATAACTCATTCATTTTGAACGGCACCACCAAATGAAATATATTTTAATAGATGCCATTTCAAGGCCTACAACCTGCTGTTAAATTAAGACTATCTTTCAGAGCGTTTCTGTACTTGAAATTTCATCCGAATTTGAAATCTCGCAATAATAGCTAAAACTTTTGCCGACTTTTATGATCGATCATAACTCATTCATTTTGAACGGCACCACCAAATGAAATATATTTTAATAGATGCCATTTCAAGGCCTACAACCTGCTGTTAAATTAAGACTATCTTTCAGAGCGTTTCTGTACTTGAAATTTCATCCGAATTTGAAATCTCGCAATAATAGCTAAAACTTTTGCCGACTTTTATGATCGATCATAACTCATTCATTTTGAACGGCACCACCAAATGAAATATATTTTAATAGATGCCATTTCAAGGCCTACAACCTGCTATTAAATTAAGACTATCTTTCAGAGCG